>JAIUZE010070710.1:0-43615 GCA_022085475.1 Heliosperma pusillum | reverse complement strand
ACATGTATATCTGATATATGACATGATTTTATTTTGTATTTCCTTCTATGTACGTTTAATGTGATAGGGCTGGGAGAACCCGGAGTTACTCCCACTGACTGTGGCGTTCATGTTTTTCATGGATGAACAGGTTGCTTGCATGGATGGCTTTTTGCTTGACATTTTGGGTTCGGGTGTGAGCTAGCGGGCGTTGTCCCTGGATAAAACACCTCTAGATGATTTTAGATAGTAGCTAATAATTCTGTGTTTTGTTAACGCTTTGAGAGACTACGTCTCTTGTGGTATTTTTATTTGGTTTGTAATATTTTGACATTCCTCGTATTTTCTATCTTGCATGTATAAAGTTTTTTTAAAATACAGTATTTCCGCTAATTAAATCACATGCTTGTATGTTTTATTTCCGCATTCGCGAGGGTTGTCACAATGACGACCTATACTATCTAATCTTCACAAAGATCTTCAGTATACGAATCATCTCTTCATCTTGATCACAAAGACCCTCCATCTTGAGTCTTGTGTTGCTTGAGGTAGATCTTGCTTGAAGCGATTTTCTTTAAAGTTATGACTGGTAGCTATAACTTCCATGTTCACTTCCAAAGTTATTCCTGAAGTTGTTATAACTTTGTCTCACAGACTTTATCAAAGTTATGCCTAACTTTGATCTTTCTTCTCATAATTGTTGCTAGCTATAATAAGACTAAAGCACACAATTACACGCATATGATATATCGAGTAAAACATATTATCACGTAAACACATGTCATTATCAAAACTATGAAATTGGTCCAACAGTTTTTGAAAATATCGTATTTCCGCTGCAAATCTATGTGCTTACTTTACTGCGAAATCGCGAGGTGTCACAGTTGGTATCAGAGCTATAACGCTCCCGACGCACATTCGTGCATCCCAACCTTAAATAACTTGACCAATGAATAATGAATGAGAGATGGGTAGACTTAAGGACCTAAGGTGGTAGTCTTTAGTGTACTTAATATTTGTTAGGTTCTAACTTGTTTGTTGATCGTGTTGAGTTATGTTACCCTTGTTTGTATCTACCATCTTGAGGTGGACCGTGTGCTGGCAAGAAGAAGTATCCTTTGTCGAAAGTTGAAGATTGACGAGCCTATTTGAAGTGTATTTCTTCCTCATCGATGATTTTTCTTGCCCATAATGTATCTTGCTCTCTTCCTTCTATCTAGGTGCTTCTTTATCTTCTAACTTCTTTTCCCCATTGGAAATCACTCTTGTTACTTTCCTCTTTCTTACCCATTTGTACCCTCAACTTTCTCATGTGACCTTTTGTGGACACAATACCCTTTTGTTTGTGGTATATTATGATTGGTCGGAAGAATTTTGAACTTTGTGGGATGTTAGTGTTGGTAAGAATGAATTTGCGATTTGAGGAATATGGTGTAGATCTAAGTTCACCCCATAGTGTTGAGTGGTTGTATCCTTGAGGAAAGTGTGGTCAGATAAGTTTGATGATTTTAATGCTTAATGCTTGTCATGACTCATGTGTGAATAGTTCATGATATTTGATGGTGTAAGGTTGAATGAGTTGGCTAGGACTTCTTAACCCATTAGCGATTTAATCTTTTGAACTTAGGAGTTTGGATGATACCTTGAGGTGTAGAAGGCTTTTGAGACTAAGTGACTTCTTGTGGATTCTAGTGTGTGTGTTAGAGTATATGCTTGTGGAAAAGTAATTGGCTATAATTCTTGGATTTAAAAATATGATCTTATATCATGGTATCAGAGACTTGTTTGAAGTGGTAAGTCATCATGATAGATTAAACCATGTTACTTGAAGATTATGGATACGAGTGATGAACGATTAAGTGAGCAATGATGGAGATACTTTAAGATGTGAGGATGACGTTTTGTTCAGTGTTCTACCTTGTGGAATATTAGGAGTTGAAAAAGGACTAGTATAGAGAAGACTTTGTTAGCCCTTCGGTTTTTGAAACCTTTGAAGTTGTACTGGATATTGGGGTTAAGAGAATGTTATTATTCTTGAGTTGCAATTCCGCATTTGAAAATCTGTGGTATGTGAAAGGATGGATGAATTGGGTTGTAGTCGATTTTTAGAATTTAGGTGCACCGTACTTTGATGATTTGTGGTACGATGGTCCCTTGTGAGAGACCTTTATCATTGGGATGAGTTGCTTTGCTATCACCCTAAGTTTGAAAGAAGAAATTTTGTGGATTAAACCTTAAACCTTTACTCGTGTCATTGTCCCTTTTCATTTCCATTCTTGAATGTTTTTGTCAAGATTGATTTTTAAGAAATTGCATGCTCGTATCTTCTTTATTACTCGGATATCTTCATAACTCTACTATCTGCTTTTTCTGTAGCTTATGACCTCGTTATTTTCAGCGTTCCTCTCTTGTAATCTCGTGCCTGATTATTATCGTGTTCTACTTGAAATTCCTTATCGTTCCCTAACTCGTTGTTGCTTCATCTTTCTTCTAGTGGATTGGATGTCTCGTTTGCTTGGCTCAAAAGATGAGTATAATGTATTTTGGGATTCTTGATCTAGAATATGTGTCTTTGGATTGAGCAAATTTCATGTTGTATGTGATCATGAGAAATAGAACTTAAGCTCTAGGATGGATCCTAATAGTGATGATGTATCCTCTCTGGTGGCTTTAGTTTTCCGAGTTTGATGTGGTGGTGTTAATTCGAAGTTCAAGTTTATTGGAATGATAGTTCAGTTTTGTTTATTATCATAATAGTTGCCTTGGAGATCATTTGGGAATTAGATGTCTCTAAATGTTGGATTCTAAAAGAGACTTTACGTTGTTAATTAAGACTGGTGAACAGACTTTGAGGAATATTTCCGTAAGTAAAGATCGATGTATCTTGACTTATAGTTGAGCTGGATGACTTGAATAGTCGTATCATCGGCATGTGCGTGGCCATATAGGACTTGGAATTTGTAATTGATCTCTCTTGAGATTTTGTGGTTTGTGATGAGGGATTTTGTCGCGGACCCCTCGACCAAACAAAACTTATAATGCTCAATACCAAACTAATTAATGTAGTAGGGTAAGGAGGTCGAACCCAAAGGACGGTTAGGATTGGCTATCGATTTTTGTTTTTATCTAGTCTAGTTCGGATGAAGATGAGATGTTCAAATGCTAAAGACGAGCTAGATGCAATAACTAAAACTAGCAATGAAGCAAGAAAAGATTAAACATGGATTAAAATAGACTAAGGCGGATGAGTTCATTAATATAGGTATAGGTCGATTATGATGAGGGTTAAACTAGTCTAATGGTAAGCCTAGATATGTCTCCACCTCTCGGTGCAAGACGGTCTATAGGCAAGTCTCTACCTCTCGGTGTGAGACGAGCCTTAGCCCAAGGATCGGTCGGGATCTCGCCCTAACCTCCCCTTAAACATTCAAAATGCACACAAACACATTACAAGTCAAGCTCTCACTCAAACTAGTAATTAAACATGGAAAATACTCAAACTATTCATTTAAGCATTTCTACAAACACCTTGTGTGCACAAGACAAGTAAACGATCAAAAGACTCAATATTTATGCCTAACTATCATAATCAACCTATAAACCTACACTAACTCCTCCATCTACTTTAGTAATACACTTCCCACTCATATTAATAAGGAAAATCATTAAAGATGAAAACTTGGATACAAAACTAGCAAAATAAGACATATTAAACATGTAAACTAATTAGACGAGCATGAAAGATTAATTAAATGACAAGTAAATGAAAATAAATATGAAAATAAAGAGGAAAATATTGAATCTTATCTTTACCGATTAACAAAGACGAGACGGAAAAGATACGAACTTTGAATAAAAACCCGATCTTTCGATCTTATCTTCATACAAAATCCGAGTGAAGTAAATTATTACAAATTTTGGGGAAGAATTAAAGGAAGAAATTAAACTAAGAAAATCTAATCTAGCGAGACGAGTTTTTCTTCTAGAGGGACGGTCTAAATATCTATCTAAAATTAATCTATTCTAGTCTAAATTGAATAATCTCCTATGGGTGGGTAATAGCTAATAATAATAAATTAATAATGTGTGTAAAAATAAGGGTCCCTTCTTTTCTTTCTTGTTTTATTTCGTCCGTCACTTTGCCCCTCCTTTTATATGTATTTTTCTTTTTTCCTCTTTCTTTCATTACCAAACTGTCAGAATATGAAAGGGAGAGATTATAACTGAATGACGTGATTTATTATTAATAAAATCGGTTACATATATAGTATACCGTCTTGGGGAATAATCCAAGAATATTCCTAAATATTGTATAGGATATTATTATGATACCCATAATAATATTTTTCTTAATATCTTTATATAATACTATCTAATATACTCTAATACACCCCCTCAGTCAAAGCGGTAGTTCACGGACACTTTGACTGGACGAAAAAAATAGTTGCTGATGCCGCGGAGATGAGCCGAGTTGATCGTTGTCGACGCTTTCACCAAATGTAGTGCCTTGCCTTTGTCGGGATCATGCCATGAAAAGAGCCACACTAATAAAACTAATTGTGCACGAGAGTCGAAACAAGTCGTGAGACACAAACTAACTAGACGTCAAGGTGCACGAGGGCCATAGCAGCTCGTGAAACACCGACAATATAAAATAAAATAAACAGTGCACGAGGGCCGAAGCAAGCTCGTGAAACACCGGAACTTTGAGGGCCGAAGCAAACTCAACCGTTCAAACAAAATAAAACAATAATACTAAACCAGAGTATAAAACACACGTCCGAAGTTTACGAAGTAAACGGCTGTCGGAGTCATACCACCCGGCCCGTTAGGCAGGGGTGGTTGCTGGGCGAACCCTAGGCGGACATGGAGACGGCGATGACGGGACGTGAAGAGGTTTAGACTGGTGGCGGTTGCCGTAGCAACAAGGCAGATATGGTTGCCGTAGCAACAGAGGACAGAGGACAGCGACAAGTGTGTTGACGGCGGCGGCGTGGACAGAGTCAGCAACGGCGGTATCGGCGGTGGCAAAACAACATCAACGAACGGAGGAGGGTAGAGATATATCTATTTATTCCTAGTAGGAGTATATAATCCTAGGGGTAAGGGTAAGGGCATAGGTGATGACGGAGGGACGATGGTGTGAAAGTGTGGAAAGGTTGCGGTTTGGACGAGAAGCAGGAGGTACGCAATGGTTGGTAATGGATTTTGGTTTGATAGTGGGTTAATTGGAATTGGATGATGTTAATTGTGATTGGCAGGGGAGACTTTTGTTTGTGGGTGGGATAGAAGAAGATTACGGGGATGGGGAAAGTGGGTAGGAAACTAGGAACCCTAGGATTCATTTATTCCTAATAATAATACTATATCTGATATATAAGAAAATAGCTGGTACGTGATGATGACCAGCCGGAGATGGTACTACGACCGCCATCTCCGGCCAGCGATTTGGGCACAATGTTGTAGCAAGCGGAAGAGTTTTAGAGAGGATCGATGTTAGTCTGATACCATGTCAGAATATGAAAGGGAGAGATTATAACTGAATGACGTGATTTATTATTAATGAAATCGGTTACATATATAGTAGACCGTCTTGGGGAATAATCCAAGAATATTCCTAAATATTGTATAGGATATTATTATGATACCCATAATAATATCTTTCCTAATATCTTTATATAATACTATCTAATATACTCTAATACAAACATCAAAAAGCAAAACAAAACAAAATAAAATAAATTAATCTTGACGCATCATTGGGGCCTGGGCCAGTCGACCGGCAGCCGGGGTGATGACCGGCTCGGCACCTCCTGCTTCGAAATGACCATATTTGATTGCGAGGGGGCTTCAGCCGGCCACCCGACTGCCGGTGGACTGGCTGTGAACCCATGGTTCCTTGTTTCTTTCTCGCGCAACCCAAGGAGGGAGGAATGGAGTGCCAGCCAGTAACCCGGCCATCGGTCGACCGGCTGGTGAATGTGGTTTTTGTTGCTCGGTGGTGGCCCGGTTTTGCTCGACTGAAAGTGATGCACGGTGCTTCAATTGGTGCTGACATGGTTGCTATAGCGGCGCGCGGAGGACAGGTAGCTGCTGGTTCGGAATGTGGTGCAGCATGGTGGTTGAATGGTGGAGTTTCTGCTCGGAGTCGCGGCCACCGCTGCTGCTATTGAAGGTGGTCAAGAATGGTGATGGCCGAAAATGGTGCAGCAAATATGGTCTTATTGTTGTTTCAAAAATGGCAGAGGAGTGTGTTGGTGGTCAAGTCATAGTCAAATTGACTTTCCGTCTTTTTAGCTTTTACTCCCGTCTTTTATTTGCGCATCGAACTCGTCTCGCCCTCGTCTCCACCTCTTTAACCCGTTTCACTTTGACTTCGTTTCCTACAAAATATAATAGTTTAAGAAAAGCAATACCTAATCTACGTAATTAACAATTATTCATAATAATTATAATAAAACTAATAATTACTAATTAACATATAAAATGGGCTATTTTATGATAAACGCGCACAAAATAGAGTTGAATAAAAGTATAAACGAGGGGTAAAACGGGACTAAAATAGTACTTATCAGTTTGTAAATGAGAAATTCCGTTAAGTTTAGGATAGTGAGCCTAGAAGTGATTCGAATCGGAGAATTGGAATGGTAAGCCCATTCATCTTATGATTGGTGGTAATTATGCTTTTCTAGATTTGATTATCTATGCTTGTGGATTCGAGTGTAATAATTGATTGGACTAAAGATGTTCGAATATAATTAGGAATATTTCATGTGGATTATTTGATTGTGGATTTTCCCTTGTTGATAGACCTTAGTAAATGCTAGTTGGATACTATATATTTTGGTTCGTAGTTTGACCTGGTGATTATCAAGGATTTTGTAGGTTCTAATGATTGGAAGCGGTTAAGGTATGACCGAAATGACTTACATTCTTTTGAGGACTAGCTTATTAGCGATGTTTGCGATGTTAAATGGATAAGCCCTTAGAATGATGTGGCTATAATTTGGGTTTGGCAGAAATGCCCGAGTAATTGACCATGATGACTTTGGTATTTGATTGGAGTGTTTAATATCTTTCTCAGTTTTTAGGCTTTCTCCCTCTTTGAGCGAAAGCTTTGCCGTTCATTTTTCTCTTATCTATCTTGTCATGCTCTCTTTCGGGAATAAAACATATCTTTGTATATCTTTCATCTGTCGTTGCCCTTCTAGCTGACCTTCTATATAATGGCTGCTCTTAGGACTTAGTCCTTGATTCTGCTCTTATTCGTTTTTATAACCCTTTTTGTTTCATTTTACCAGTTGTGTTTATCTTTATTACCATGATTGTGAGTTCGATGCTCAAATTACTTCTATGTGTGTGAAATGTCTAGTTGTCTCGAGTTCGCGCTTTAAAAAAATTTCAAAATTTTCTTTGTGTTTCAAACTTATCCTTTTTAAAGGATTTTAAAAATGAATTTTTTTCTACTTTCGTTTTGCAAGAATGGATTTATATTACCCTTATTTTTGATTCTGCGCTTGGTTGGATGCTAGAACTTGTTATTGGAGACGTCTAATGACTGGTTCTGCACTTAACTACGTATGATTTTATTTTAATTTTGTCTTTACTTTGGAATGATAGTGTTTTTGTGTGTACGACAAGAACTACTTCCTTCCCCAGGAAGAGACTGACGCCTTCGAAAACTTTTCTTGTACATGTTTGGAAAAATGTATTGTTTTTAAAATATTATTTCCTTGTAAATGTTTTGGATGCAAAATTTGAGAAACCAATTTCCGTCCTTCAAACTTTTGTTTTCAACTTTCAATTTTTGAGGACGAAATATTTTAAAAGGTGGAATGATTGTAACACCCCAAATTTTATAATAACGAGTAATTTACTAAAGTCGTGAATTTTATAAATTCGTCTTTTAGTTTTATTGGTTAAAATATTTTAAGTTGATAATATATGATTTCGTGACTTTAAATTAATGTTAAATAGAATTTAGTTTAATTGGGTAGAAACCGTCGCATTTCAGTCCGTTATGAGTTCATAATTGGATTCTACGCGAACATCAATATAAGTTGACCCAATTTGAAATTTGGGTATTCTATCATTCATTTTCTCAAAAAAACTCACTAAACCTCTTTATCTCTCTTCTTTTTTTTCAGCACATTTCTTCTCCTTCTCCTTCTTCCTCAACACCAAACCACCAATAAAACTCCATAACTTTATAAACTTAAGACGGATGTCATTTCTCCGTCTCTCTATGAAACTCGACGATTTTTACATCAATCTTCTCCTCTCATCCTCCTTTTCATTATTATACCATAAAATGTCCATTTCCTCCAATTTTTTTTATAAAACTCATTTTCAAGATCTAAACTTAAGACGGACGTAGCTTCTTCGTTTCTTAACCAAATTCAATTCCGTTTAATGTTTCGGAATCCTCTCACCGTCCTCTTTCTTTCTAGCCAATAAATGATCTATTCTTTTAACCTTATTTTTAGACCGTTTTGTGCCATATTTCGATTTTGGGTTGTTATCGCTTTAATTATCGGGAAAAGGTGGACTTTGAAGATTTTGGGTCAAGGAATTCATGTAGGTTGATGGTTAGCACGGGCAATGAAGATTTGATGTGCTAATCGAGGTAACGGTGATGGGTTACTCGATATCACTATTATGTGCTTTATATGCTAGAGTAGTATTTGTCTTAAAAGATGAGTTTTTTGTGTTAATTTCATATGGATATGTGTTTACTACGCTTTTCCATGTTTAATTCATCTCATATGTTAATCTTATGTTAAGTTATGTTAATGTGGTTGGATTTACTCATTTATTATGATTAGACTTGTGTAGCGATAAATGTTGTCTTTTGTTGTCTTAATTGAGCATATGTAATGATAGGGTATGATTACATTACATTTAATATGGTTTGATGATGGTAAGGATGATAGGAATTAATGGGTACCAAAAGAATTGAAGTTATTGTTGTTGTTGAGGTGATTTCCGTGCAATGTGGCCCCAGCCGGGTGGCCGGCCGCCGTCCCCATGACCGACTGGGAGTCCCCTGATTGTTGTTGGTTGAATTTAATGGATTTTGAGCATATGCGTGCCCCAGCCGGGTGGCTGGCTACCGCCTAGCCGGCTGGGAGCCTTTCCTTGTTCCTTTGTTGACTTGTTCATGTAATTGTGCGTGCCCCAGCCGGCCCACCGGCTCGGAGCTTCATTTCCCTTTCCTTCTTTCTTTTCTCGGTTTACCTATGACCCCAGCCGGGTAGCTGGCCGCTGGTCACACCCACCGGCTGGGAGTCCCTGTGTTGTTGTGTCGTGTGTCGTGGTGCCCAACCGGGTACCTAGCCGCCGGTCCTCATGACTGGCTGGGACCCCCTGTCACTTCCTTTCCTTCTTTTCTGGGACCCCCTGTCACTTCCTTTCCTTCTTTCCTCTCATATATCTATACATGTAATGGTTTGTATGGTTTGTTTATTTTATAAACTTACGTAATGACATTAGATATGCATGTTTAGACTATATAATATCTCACATTCCTTTATCACATGTTTGGTGACGGTTTTTAGTATGTCCCCTTTTTGAGTCGATTTGCCTTACGTGATGATTTGAGCAGTACATGTTGAGTGCTTTAAACTCTCATTTCCCGGCTACACCCTCATGCTCGTTAGACTGGAATGTCGGAGCGAGGGGGTGTATCCTTGATACTTGTATGCATTTGTTAGTGGGGATATGACGACGTTGTTGGAAGGCGAACGCAATGCGTTGATCGAACCGACCGTCAAATGTTGTATCCTTGCGAGGTGGTGCCATTTCATGTAGCGTACTTGCTTGTATTTGATTCTTGTACTCTTTCCGCCTCTTTCGAGTAGTTTGACCGAATTTGGGGTACTCGGCTTTTGTGTTTGACCGAGTCTTGGATGCGAAATGTTTATCGCATGTCGAATCGGAACATGTTCATTTCGAGAGTCTGGCCAGGTTTAGACTAGGACCGTATTATTATCGTCGTTCTACCGGGAGGAAATGAGTCTTTCATATACGAAATGTTTATCGTGTATTGTTCAGGGAAATATTTATCCCGTATATTGTTATTATCATAATGTTATTCTCATATCCGGCATGATATATATGTTTGCATGATGACACATGTTTACATGCTTGTTTATGTGTGTTTTGATGTGATATGACTGGGAGAACCCTTGTTAGGTTCATATACCTACTCATAAGACTTTTCTTATGATTAACTAATTAACTCTTTAATTAGTTTATGCAACATCTAGTTACATGCTAATAAAAATAAACAAGATAAAGAAAAGAACGGTTTCCTTACATTGCTTGTGTCGAGTATGGGCACAATGAAAGGGCTCCTTCCTCTCCTTGTTCTTGAGCTAATAGATATGGGGATGAACTTCCTAAGTCCCAAGTGTAGAGACACTCCTCTTGGATGCACCTAGACTATCCCACAATCACCTTCTACCTTGTATTACTATACAAGATAAGAGGTTCCCTTAGTATGTATATTATTACTACTACTAGCAATATGTGTATATGAGATCTTAATAATAAAACAACTTGCTTGATTTTATTATTCTTAGAGAGATAAGTTCACTTGTGATAATCTCTCACATAAGTGATTATGTGCTTATAAAAGATGAGAACATTTTCTCATTGTTCACCTTGGGACCGCCGGTCATGGGGCATGGTGAAGGGGACAAGCATGCTTGCTTTTTCCCTTACCCATGTCACTAGGGTGGCTATACGCTAATTAGGGTATTAATGTGTTGTCTTAGCATTTAAGCAAGACTATAATCACCCTAATCACAACCACCCTAAACCCGACTTAGGTGAGGTAAAATGGGATACATTTTAACTTTCGCATTTTGTCATTTGTCATGTGTGTGACATGTGACAAATTACATGTAATCTTGCTTATAAAATTATATTTAACATTTAAATACAACCTTATAACAAATAAAATATACTTAACATTTTAAGTAACAATCTATAATTACATGTATGTAAAATGGTTTATCTCATACATACTTAATATAATCTACAACTTATTGTAATTATATTTAACCAATCACTTTTATCTCTAATGTTTCATAAACATTATAAAACTTTGGTAATATAACATTTAATTACCAACATGTATCTCATTTAATCATATTATAATAAGATGTAATTCCCATATACAGACTGAACTGATTCAATCTTAGGGATTAATTAATCTGTATCGTTATACAATTAATTAATTTTATGATTTAGGAATCGTCCTTTCGGTCTGACCTCAAGGGATCAACTGATCACCACCGTCATACGACAGTAATGTCAAACTCTAGTAAGCCAATCATTACCGATTAATGTGGATCATTTGACTATAATGTTAATCATCCCTTTGTATTCTTGTTAATGAGATTTAATTAAGTGATCGCACTTATTGTTGAGGACACTCACTTCAACAACCCTGAGTTACTCCTCATTGAATGTGGCATTCATTTTTAATGAATGAATAGGTTGCAGGTTGGTGTTTACATGGGGTTGTGGCGAGTGAGCTAGCGAGCGTTGTTCTTACAACGATTCACCCTTAGCGTGTAGTTTATATTAGTTTATTATCTTTTCTGTGTTTTATCAAGGGATCGATGTCCCTTGTATTTATTTAAGATACAATTTGTATAAACGATTTATTAAATTAAGTTTTGGTTTTATAATATAGTGACATTCGCGGTTTTGCTTTTAAAGTTTTTGAAAATCTCGTATTTCCGCTGCAAATCTATGTGTTTACTTTACTTCGAAATCGCGGGGTGTCACACATGTTCAATAAGAATGATTTTGTGATGATCAGTGCAAGTAGCACCCTTCCTAACTATGCAGCTTCTTACTTGAGTAGTATGATTCTGGGACCCTAGCAACAAATGTTAATAATCCAAGAAAGCTTTCTGGATACCATCTTCATCAGTATGCAGGTATTTATTTTGATCTCTAATCTCATGAATAACATTCTTTGCTCTCCTGGCCTTGATTACTCCATGGAAATAGGTACTGTTGACATCTCCTTCAGTAATCCAATGGGCTTTGGCCTTCTATTTAAGGTAATCCATCCTAGCCTTTTGAGTCCACTGTGCTTTCTTGCATGTTTCATATTATAGACTTATGTGTCTATTATCAGTTGGATCATCCACTAATTGTCTCTGAAAATGGTACAATTCAGTCATAACCCTGTCAGCAGTATTTTCAATGTCAGAAAAGTGACTTTTATTCAAATCTTTCAGAGTTGATTTCAAGGCTTTCAGTTTCTTGATTACCCTGTACATTCTAGTGCCATCATAGTCTTGAGACCAGGCTTCACTGACTTTGGCATGAAACAGAGGAGCCATACTCCATATGTTAAAATATTTAAAAGGTCTGTTCCTGGTACTCTATCTGTTTATCTTGGACACCACACAAGGATTGTGATCAAATAATCCTTCAAGTAAGAATTGTGCCACTAACTGAGGAAAGAGGTTCATCCAGTCTGAATTGACTTGGAACCTGTCTAGCCTACTATACTTGTGACACCCTCAAATTTGCGGAAAGAAAAAAAATAATTTAAATACAAAATGAAGGTGTCTGAAATAAAAAGGTCATTACAAAACGGAAATAATATTCTAAAAAGAATTATACAAGACGGGAGACATATCTCCCGTATAAATACGGAAATGAAAGAGTGTATAATAATATACAATCTAAGACCCGAATATAGGTCCAAGGTAATACTTCGCTCGCTAGCTCGTCAATGTACCCAATGTATGCATTCACCACATGTTCGACCGCATTAAATATAAACACGGAAGCCACAGTCAGTGGGGAGTAACTCCGAGTCCTCCCAGCCACGAAATGTCGAGTTTGATGAAACATGAATAACATAAAAGCAATGTATATGGAAAATACAAAACTTAAACATATATGATATGCTGTTCATGTTATGAAACAGATAACTAACAAATAACCTAGCATGTGAAAGCTATCATATGAAACCGATAATAAACTATAACTCGAGGTAGGGAAGCTGGTATGCTAGCTCAGAGGTTCCTCTCAGAAACATGGCCGTGATACACCCAAACCCTAATCAACACGTAATCTACTGGTCTTTGACCATCACCGAGTTAACAATCGGAGACACGGGATCCAAACCTCTTATCACATCTTAGCCGGCTTCTTGTAATCACTACCTAAAACTCATAGAATGTCATCAAAACATTGTTTGAAAGATCCAACTACGTATATCAAACAGGCATAAGGTGTGCTTAGCACCGGCAAGGAACACCGATGTAGGTGACTTCTGGAACGTCAGTGAGTTTTTTTTATACCACAACGGTAGGGAAAGGAAAACATCCTAGTCCTAGACTGATCCTAGAACTAGCGACAACAGCTATTCCAATTACCCCATCCCATGACATAACCGTCTATGAGAAACTCTAATAGGCGGACCCCGACCCCTAAGCAGAGATGGCTAGTACTTACGCTGGCTCCATTCCCAAAGTGGAACTATTAGGCAGCCATGCCCCGACTTGGAGATAAGCCCCCCAGGCCGTGACACAAAAGCTATCAAGCAGTGAACTATATACTCGTTAAAGATAGTAAGGCCTATCAATGTCATGGTCCAAGCTACTCATTTAGAATTAGAATGGTCAAGACGCCATATACTCAGAATTCTCTATGGGTACTTAGTCAACACGACACCAACCATATAATCAAACAGTCACGGGAAAAAACATCCTATCCTGTGACTAATTGCATATAAATCATATTCCAATATCATATCGCCTCATAACTACTAAGGCTAATTCAATAATTAAATAAAACCTTACTTGAAGACAAATCCCCGACCCGAGTCCCGCGACGGGTCATCAGTCAAAACGGGGCTGACTAGATCTTAGTTTGACCAAACCCGTTTGGTCAAACCGGCTAGAAACATAGTCTTTACCACATAGACTTGCACATAAAAATCATCATATTCGTTACATGTTATTTTATTAAAACTTCTAACATGTGAATTATTAAATCTTACTAAAACCCGCTTGACTTAAAGGATATCAAATTTAACTATAATCTCGTATTATAATTACTAACATGTGAGAAATAATAATTTTATGAAAAACCTTTTTAATTAAATATTTTACTTATTAACATTTCCCACTTGCTAAATATTACAAAACACGATAAAATAGCAATAACTCAAAACCGTCACATGTCCAAAGGGAAAATTCATGGGCTGACTTGGGCCGAATTTGACACGGCCTGGACTGGGCCCACGGGCCTGGTTTGGGCTGTTTTGGGTTTTTTATCGACTTTACTAAAACCGTTTCTTAATATTTCCCGCATGCTTAACATATTTAAAACCCGTCAAAACAACAACAAAACAAACAAGTATCGACACAACTCCCAAGGACCAACCCCGGACCCACCATGGACCAACCCAGACCGGCCTGGACCGGGCCTGAACCGGCCTGAACCGGCCTGGTTTGGGCTGGTTTACACGGCCACTACACGGTTCCCATAACAACCACCACCAAATTATTTCCAACATGTTTTAATTATCAAACAACCATTTTAACAACCAATTTAACCATCATCATACAAAAATCATGGTTATAAATAAATCATACAAATATGTCAAGAACACCAAACATACTATAAATTCATAAAACATGATAATAACAACTACTTAGCATGTTACTACCTAAAAATCATAAGTAACAATAATATGAGCTAAAACAAAAGATGAACCAAAAACAAAAGATTTGTGACATTAATTCGTCGAGTAAATCGGAATTGTTACCTTAGCTAGCAAAATCAAGTAGCACAAAAAAAATAAGAACTAAGAAAATAAGAACCCCGTCTTCTAATCTTCTCCTAAAATATACGAGTCACCAAACTCGTCTTCAAAATCTTCCCCTATAAGAAATTACAAGAATAATATTGTTAGTATTTAAAACTTGATTTTCCATAATAAAAGTGTTGAAAACGATTTTGCCGGAATTGAAAATAAACCGTACTTGAAGATGGAGAGCGAAGAGGAGATTCTAGAAATATAAGTTAGGACGGATTTGAACAAGTAACGAATGTTTTGTGACGATTTTGCTCAAGAACGATGAAGAACGCTCAAGAACACCAAGAACGATTTTGATTATATTAAAGAAAGTATTAAAAAGGTATTAAGTTGATTTAGTGTAAAATTAAAAGATAAGTGGTGAGTAATGTGGTGGTGTGTGCCGTGTAATATAGAGGAAAATTATGAGTCGGGTTTTGAAATTGTTGTTACGGAATTGACTCGGGTTTTATCATTATAATAAGGTAATTAATTAGATATTAAGTTAATTAAATCAAATATCTAGATATTATGTTATTGTAATCAAAAGAAAGCAAAATATCTAGCCCTATTAGAGGAAGAGGAGCCGTGTGGCTTGGTGATTGTCGGGTCTGTTTTGTAAACAATTTGCGTAATTTTCGTTGACGGATCGATAAAGTTATAAATATCTAAGATATTATTATTAGTTTAATCAAAAGAATGAAAATATCCAAAGTGAGTGGAAAAGGATGACATGGGCGTGTGACTCATGCCAAAGTCGGGTTTCGGGTTTGTTTCGGGATTTTAGATGACTCGGGAATAGTTAAATGACGTTCGGGTTAAAACCGTAAAAGTTATTCTTTAATTCCAAATAAATTCAAAATAATTATATTAAATTTTCATAAATCCCAATAAATCTTAATAAAAATAAATTAAAACTATTATTTTTTTAAATAAAATTTCGGTCTTCAAAATTACAAGGCGAGTCGGAAAAAGTCAACGAAAGTCAAAGTTGACTTAAAAATCAAGAAAAGTCAAAGATGACTTAAAAGTCAAGAAAAGTTTATGACGACTTAAAAGTCAAGAAAAGTCAATGACGACTTTAAAAAGTCAAGAAAAGTCAAAGACGACTTAAAAGTCAAAAAAAGTCAAAGATGACTAAAAACGGGATTTTCATGAAATCTCTCAGAAATTCCAAATACGAACTCGGAATTTCAAAATACGACTCGAAACAATAAATTCTATTTTAAAAACTTAACTTTGCTGAAAAGTGTCAGTAAATATTTTTACTAGAAAAATTGGGTACTTTTCGGGTTGTTACAAAATTCTTTGGTACCAAAAATCTAGAATGGACTTCATTAAAGACGACGATCGTAACACTTCGTATTTTCATGTCAGTACTTTGGTAAGACGTTGGCGTAATAAGATTACTACACTCAAAGATGAAAATGGAGAATGGTGCACTGATCCGGAACTAGTGAAAAAAAATAGCGGTCGAGTATTACAAAAATCTGTATACTGAAGATACGCTAGCAAATTCCACAGACTGTATGCCATATGATTTATTCCAAGAATTTAATAATAGAGATTGGGAATGGACTACGAGACCGTATTCATGTATTGAGATAGAAAAGGCGTTTTTTGGATATGGGTTCCCTTAAAGCACCGGGTCCAGGTGGGTTTCAAGCTCTCCTTTATCCTAAAAATTGGTCGCTGGTTCGTTAAGCGGTATGCAGTACGGTTATGAAGGCTCTTGAGGGGAAAGGTTTTCGGAAGAATTTAATGATACCCACATCGTTTTAATTCCGAAAATTACTGCCCCAGAATTTATTTCCCAATTCAGTCCTATAGGCCTGTGTAACGTAGCCTACAAAATCGTTAGTAAGGTAGTGGCAAATAGAATAAAGAAGGTCCTGCCTCATCATATTTCGGAAACACAGAGCGGATTTGTTCCGGAAAGGCAAATTACTGATAATATTGTCATCTTCCAAGAAGCAATTCACACCATGAGGCGAAAAAAAGGAAAGACGGGCTATATGGCTATCAAGATTGATTTAGAAAAAGCATATGATAGGCTGAGATGGTCATTTATTCGTAACACATTATTTGATATGGGATTTACGTATCTTCTGGTGGACACTATTATGGAGTGTGTTACCTCAACAAGGATGCGAATTCTATGGAATGGAGAACCTACTGAACAGTTTCTTCCGACGCGAGGAGTGAGGCAAGGTGATCCCATATCGTCTTACTTATTTGTTATGTGTCTTGAGAAACTACAACAAGCAATAGATATTGAAGTTCGAGCAAGTACATGGAAACGGCTAGAGGTGTGCAAAGGTGGTCCTTCTATTTCGAATCTTTTTTTTGCTGATGACATGGTCTTATTTGCTAAAGCGGATATCGAACAAGCGACTATAATTAATAGAGTCCTAAATCTCTTTTGTCAAGCTTCCGGGGAAAAGGTTAGTAATTCCAAGTCTCGAATGTTTTTCTCCAAAAACACACCTATGGAGACAAGAAATGCAGTCAGTTCGGTACTTCAGTTCGAGCAAACTGAAGATTTGGGTACGTATTTAGGACTACCCACTATTAATGGGAGGGTAACTCGAGCTACTTTTGCCCACTTTGAAGAGAAATTTATTAACATGCGATTAGCTGGTTGGAGTACCAAACACCTATCGCTAGCTGGGCGTGCGACGTTGGTAAATTCTACTCTAACGACCTTGGGTAACTATAGTATGCAATCGGCAAATATTCCTCGTTCTATCTGTGATTCAATTGATAAGAAAACCAGAATATTTCTTTGGGGAGGGGATGAGAATATTAGGAAAATTCATCATTTATCATGGGAGACGATTCAAAAACCAAAGGATAAAGGTGGATTGAATTTAACCTCGGCATGACAAGCCAACGCGGCTTTCCTTTCGAAGCTAGGCTGACGTACTTTGGCTAAACCCAAGAGTTTATGGTCGAGAGTTTTGAGGTCCAAATATTGTAATGGAAGACGCGATATTGATATGTTTTCACCAAAACCAAATATGTCTAATGTTTGGGCGGGAATTTCGAGTCAAGCTAAAGTGATTAAAGACGGGGTCTCAGCAGCAATAGGGAATGGCCGACGGACTCTATTCTGGGATCATGCCTGGGTTGCGGACTATTGCTTATCTGACAAAGCTATTTCTACTATTCCAGACTCCATTTTGGGAGCTACTGTTAGCGAATTGTGGGATAAAGATTCGGGCTGGAAATGGGACCTTTTTGCTAATTTCCTAGATAAAGACGAACTGTTAAAAATTGCCGCCTTCTCTCTTTTTCCGGACCCAGGAAAGGAAGACATGCTTTATTGGAATGCAACGTCGTCGAGTAAATTCTCACTGAAATCCGCACTTAGCATTATTAGAGGTCTGGAGAGTCCCTCGTCAAATTCAATTAAATGGCATGTAATTTGGAAACTACCAGTTCAGCAACGGATTAGATTTTTCTTATGGTTAGCAGCGCATGAGAGGCTTATGTGCAATGCAAATAGAATGAGACGAGGACTCACGGATAACCCGACTTGTCCTAGGTGCCACGAGGCAGAGGAAGACACGGATCACTTGCTGCGTAAGTGCCCTTTGTCGATTGGAATTTGGCTACAACTCGGAATTACAGGTCAGAACTCCTTCTTTAACTCGAGTTTTATTCATTGGCTTACGGATAACGCGAGTAATTCTCATCATAACATGGTTGATGACTGGTCGATGAGATTCGCCATTATTTGTTGGTGGATTTGGAAGTGGCGTAACAACGTCGTTTTTGGAAGAGATGAAGAAAACCCGACGGACGTACGTCCTTTCTTTTTCTGTCAGTTTGAAACTTCCAAAAGAGCATTTGATAAATTTTCACTATTTATGCCTCCCCCCGGGTTTGTTCGGGAACAAGTGTTTATTAGATGGATCCCGCCCCCTCATGGCTGGGCGTTGCTAAATACGGATAGGGCATCTAAAGGAAATCTGGGTCCGGCAGGTGGAGGCGTTATTTTCATAAACAGTAGCGGGGATTTCATGTCGGCATATTATTTTTCTTGTGGCCATTGCACGTCCATGAGGGCGGAAATGCCTGCATTAGTAAGGGGTCTCGAGCAAGCACGAAAGCTTCGTATTAGGAAGCTCCTCATACACATGGATAATGAGGTATGCGTCAAGCTAGTAAAGGATGAGGAATTATCAATAACGGACTTCGACCGCTAGTACAGTATTGCAAGGAGCTATTGCAGGACGGGTCTTGGTCAGTCAGCTTGGAGCATACATATAGAGAAGCAAACAAGGCTAGTGACTGGTTAGCCAATCACGGCATCTACGCCCCACTTGAAGTTACAAATTTGGATAGCCCTCCCTTTGATTTAGCACCTATCATTCGAGACGATATCTTAGGAGCTACGACTCCACGCACTATCTCTCGCTTAGTTTAATTTTCGGGGCTTCGCCCCTCTCTTGTACCAAAAAAAAAAGTTATCATAATAAGATAGAGGATTCTTTAACATAAAATAAATTTGGAGTTTGATGAATAATAGTTTTAAGTTTGAGATAATCTCTTCTTAACACAAATACTCATTTAAGACGACACTATTATCCGTCTTAGGCTTAATGTGGATCAAGTACCATACCAATTGTGCGTGTATATAAGATAAATATATAACCGTTCTTCCCTATGCATTTATATATGTCAGTGGTAATTTGGTATGTATTTGACACGTTTTAAACTTAAGAGGAGTATCGTGTTACGACTTATTGTCTTCTTACCCGCACTATGCATTGTTTCTCAAAACAAAGGAAAAAAAAAGTGGATCCATAATATTTTGTGGGTGAAAGGGTGTACTGTTTATAAAGAATGTTTGTTTAAGTAATTACATACTCAAATTTTCTCATTGTACGTCAAAAAAAAACTAATATGAGAGTTTTTGAATAATTAAAACTAAACAAATTTGAAACAAAGTTTGAATACATAATCTTTAAAAAGTTAACAAATAACTATTTCAAGAAATTAGTTAATTAAAATAATAATAATCATAATAATAATAATAATAATAATAATAATAATAATAATAATAATAATAATAATAATAATAATAATAATAATAATAATAATAATAATAATAAAAATAATAATAATAATAATAATAATGATAATGATAATGATAATGATAATGATAATGATAATGATAATGAAATCGAAAAAAAGTCGAAAAAATGTAATAAAAATAATATAACGAGTCCGAAAAATACAAATACCTTAAAGAATTATGGTAATTATAAAAATATACAAAAAAATAGTCATTTCAATGACAACGCAGTTTTTTGTTCTTATAAAATCATGGATATATTCATTAAATAAACTAACAATACCACAACAATATTATATGATCTAACAATTATTTGAAATATCGGGATATTTTCAATTATGTCTATGTAATGTGTAACGATGTTGCTTTTTTTTTGTCGTATTTATAATACTGAAATATAGGACCAGAACCACTTTAAAATGATGTTTAGAATATTATAGTTTTAATTTCATGTATAATTTACCGTTCGTAATATGATTGGTTGGTGAAACAAGTTAATAATAATTGTCTAATTGTCACTCGACTTTCAGATACAACGAAAGGTAACTTACCATATTTAATACTTTGTTTTACAATTAATGACAATGAAGTTAAAAAAAATCAACATTTTGTACTTTTATTGATGTTGTCTTTCACTAATTTGTTTATAAAAAAGATCAATAATTTCTAAATATAAATCAAATCAAATGTTTCTAATAGTTTTAAGTAGCAATCACGTGCAAAGTTTGCACGGGTTTAAAACTAGTATAAATTGATATCCCAACTCAACATAATTCAACCACCAAAGTATAACACAAACAAAGTTTAATACGGAGTATACAAGAGGATGGAAATAGAAATTTAACAGAGATGAGTGGTGTTGGAGCTAGTGTCCTCCACAGTTAGTTTGATAACATGAATAAATCTCTTACAGGTTCACAGGGTATACTTTGTATTCTTATTAGTTGATTAACGTTTATCGATAACGGTTGGCTTGCTAGGAGTTTGACGTTATTGTCATTTTAATGGCGGTGATCAACTGGTCCCTAAAAGTCACACTTAAAGGATGTGTCTGAGAGATAAGATTATATAAATAATATAATCATATTGATGCCTTATTATATGACTAAAAGGTTAGTCGATGTATATGACTAAAAGGTTAGTCAATGTAATGATGATACGATTATTTAATAACGATTAAATAATGATAGTTGAGACGAATTAAATGTAATTCGTAATTGAATATAAACCGTTATATTTGATCAATGTATATAATGTAAGCTTAAACGAATTAAAATGTTAATTCGTAATTAAACATAATATGTTATATTTAATTAGCAAATTATAAATATACGGATATTTATAGTCGACATATATATTATATTACATGCTAATATAACCGAAAAAGGAAAGAAAAAATAGTCTTTATCTTCTCTTATTTTTCGGTTATTTAGAGATAAATAATAAGATAAAAGATCTCCTATTATTCTATTATTGTTACTAGGTCAAAAACCCTAATAACAAGAGTAGTAAAAAAGAAGAGAGACTCCTCCTTGACCTAAGAGAGGCACACGGCCGAAACAGAGGAAGTGCAACAAAGAAAAATTCAGATTTTTCTCCTGAATTCTCTCTATCATTCATCATCACACAAAAAGAAAAATTAGCAGTAACTTTTCTCTAAAATTCTAGCACAAGCAAGGCATATCTTGGAGCATCTTGGGTGCAACTATTAGGAGAATATCGATTTCGATATTGTTCATAGGCCAAATTTGCTAGGATCAAAGGTTAATTCTAGATTCATTATATTTTTATATTATGCAATTCATTTATGACTCGTAATTCATATACTATAGTTTCGTTATAATCCGTAAATTAATGACGAAATATACCGATATTTCCTACAAGTGGTATCAGAGCCAAGGGCTACGAAATTATTTTATATGTTTTCATAATTGATGAAATATAAGATTAGAATCATTATTTTTTGTTTTTTTTTTATTTCTGCCGAGAGAAAAAAAAATTTCGTCTGTACTGTTCATCCGTATAAAAAAAAAAAAATTTGCTTTGTTTTTCCATTTTGATTCATTATAATTGTTGTTTTAAATAGTTAAGATAAATAGTTAAGACGATAACATGATGAATTTGTAGTTAATTTGATTTAATAAGGATTAAATTAAAATGTAAATGGAAATTGATTTGAATGTTCATTGCTATATATTTTTCGGTATTCATTGTTTTAGATATTCATTTTAAATAGTTAAATTGAATCATCTAGTTTGTATCGATGTTTAATAATGATTAGATGTTGATAATTTGTACCGATCTTGAAAATATTAGTAACATCAAATTAAATTGTATATTTTTAAAAAAAAAAAAAAAAAAAAAAATTGTGGCTGCCAAAAGAAAAGAAAAAAATGTTTCGTTTTTTTTAATTTTTGGTCTTAAGTTTTTGTTTTATTTTTCATTATAATGATAATGTTTCGTTTATTGTTGTGAAGAAGTTCACAATAATTGGATACCCAATTATTTTAAAGAGGTTTAAAATAATGTTGTATTAATTCATGTTAAAGAATATGAATTAAAATTGGATTATGTTTGGTTGGGGTTATTGTGATTAATTAAGGAATTGTCACATAATTTTGATCATTTTAAAAGGTGGTTTGGATAAATTACTCTTCCTAATTAAAGAATTATGTCTTGAATGATTAATTTACAGTTGATGCATATTATTTTGTTGAATGAATGGTTGAATGGTTTAATTTACGTATTTTTGCAATCGGTTGTAATTTATATTACCTAGTGTGGCCTTAGTTGATCATGTTTTCGTGATGATGGAAACATGATCTTTGATGTAATTTTGAGATCTCGAATCTCCATTTTATTTTTCATTAAATTATGTTTTTAAATTAGAATGTAAATAGATTTATATTTTGTAATTTATTAAATGTATTTTGAGAAGACTAAGGATGGAGATCGGATTGCTCACTCCCGCTACATGGACCAAGATGGAACATCAAGACAAGCTTCTCGGGTCCAAATGGGTTGGATTTCAAAGTTGTATTTTTGTTCATTTTGGTAGATAGGCCACACTAGGACTTTGTAATTTTACGTATTTTTCGTTCATGTTGCTTATCATCACATGATAGTTAGTGCATCATATTCCGCCTAAACCAAACCACCTACTACTAAAATGCATGAAAATTGACTCATATAGTTTGGATGTTAGTTATAATAGACATAAAGATGTCACTCGAATTTAAGCCATCATTTTAGTTTATTAATTCACGCATTCTAGATATTAGTTCACTTAAAATTGAATTAAAATAAAATTGATGGGATCTTCCTCTAAACCTAAAATTGAGACTAGTCTTTATAGGCCAAACTACTATGAATCCCTTCTTCGTCGGTAGGCATATAGGACCTTACTCTCCATATGACTCCTTCTACGTTGGGTAAGTAGTGTGTGTTGACCTATTTTATCTCAACATTATAGTCCGAAGAGTTTCTCGTGATTATGATGGACTAAAGAATTTACAGAAATTTATCGACCAAGAATTCTAAAGGTAGAATTAGCCAAGAGGTTGGCTTATCAATTTACAGATAATTGAGTTTTGGGATCATTTATATAATTCTTGAGGGAGGTCAATTGTATAAATGCTCGAGTCTTTGCATTAAAACATATTTTGCACTAGACTTAAATTCAAATCGATGAGTATGCTTATTATGGTTTTTCTTCTTTTTCAGAGTAGAACTCGTTTATATTGATAATACTGCATATAACAAATGGCTGGAAATACTGATATCCCTATGCCAAGTGCCACGCTCGCGCGCGAATCCTGGCTTAAAGCTTTTATGGACCACATGAATCAGTCCACGCGACTGAAGAATGACGGGTCCAACTTTGCGGACTGGGAGGCGGCATTACGAAATGCTGCCATTGCTGACGGTAAGCTCAAGTACTTGACTGAGCCAATACCGCCAAACCCAGGCCCCAATGCGAGACCTAACGAGACACTTGAATATAGTGACTTCGTTATGGAAGCGGGTGCGATAAAGAACGTACTCATCTTTGCAATGGAAAGCAATTTGCAAAGACGCTTCATTGCCCAAGGTGCAAACAAGATTTTCACCACGCTCACTAACGAATTCTCAAAAGCACTGAGGATCGTTACTTATGAGCATACCTGTCGCTTCTTTGAGGCGAAACTCCTGAAGGGCCAACCGGTTAGCCCACACATTCTTGATATGATTGAGAATGTCGAGAAACTGGAGGCACTTGATTGCAAAATCAGTGAGAGCATAGTCATTGACCGTGTGCTTCATTCACTTCATGATGGTTTTACCCTTTTCAGGGCAAATTACTATATGAATGATATGAAGAAAAGTCTTCATCAACTACACTCACTTCTCGTACAGACCGAGAATGATATGAAATTGAGTGGGAGCATGAAGCAAGATGTTCTCATGATTTTCAACAAGGGCAAAGGTAAGGGCAAGGCTCATGGCGACCTAGCTGTAGGAAAGCCAAAGTTTAAAAAGTCAGGAAACGGCAAGAGTGGGCCTGGTGAGACCAGTGGCTCACAAGGCAAGGCAAAGATCAAGGACAGTAACATGGAGTGCCACCATTGCCACAAGACTGGGCATTGGAGGAGGAACTGTCCCGTGTACCGTGAGGACATAAAAGCAGGCCGCGTCACTCCTGTTGGTATGTCATCTTTTATTCATATGATTGAGATTAACCATGCAAGTTTCGGAACTTGGGTACTTGATACAGGTTGTGGTTCTCATCTGTGTAATCATTTGCAGGGCCTAAAGAAACATCACACCTCTCGCAAAGGGTGATGTGGACCTGCGAGTGGGAATGGAGCAAGAGTTGCTGCAGTTTCAGTGGGAACATATGTAATCCAACTCCCGAGTGGTTTTGAGTTATATTTATATAACTGTTGCTATGTACCCAGTTTATCTAAGAACATTATTTCTGTTTCCGTACTAGATAAAGACGGTTTTTCATTTTCAATAAAAGACAATAGCTGTGATTTCTCTTTTAATGAAATGATTTATGGCAAAGCAGTTTCCATGAATGGAATTTATATCTTAGATCAAACCACAGACATATTGCATGTGAATAATAAGAAATTAAAGGTTGGTGACAAAGATCAAACTTATCTATGGCACTGCCGTATGGGACATATAAATGAGAAACGTGTAAAGAAGCTCATTGACAATGGGACTATCTCCCCATTTGATTACGAATCATTTGGCACGTGTGAATCATGTCTTATCGGTAAAATGACTCGAATTTCCTTCAAAGGTATTGAAATGCGCGCTAGTGACCTATTAGGACTCATACATACTGATGTATGTGGACCAATGTCAATAAACGCAAGAGACGGCTATAGGTATTTTATCACTTTTCACGGATGATTTGAGTAGATACGGATATGTCTACTTAATGAAGCATAAAAGTGAGTCCTTTGATGTGACAACCCTCGAGAATGCGGAAATTTAACATAACAAGCATGTGATTTATAAAGCGGAAAATACGGTATTTTAAAAACCTTTATACATGCAAGATAGAAATACGAGGAATGTCAGTAATTACAAACCAAATATAAGATACTACAAGAGACGTAGTCTCTCAAAATGGTAACCAACAACAAAGCCATTAGCAACTAGCTAATCAACGTCTAGAGGTGTTTCATCCAGGGACAACGCCCGCTAGCTCACACCCGAACCCAAAATACCACAAGCAAAAAGCCATCCAATCAAGCAACCTGTTCATCCATGAAAAACATGAACGCCACAGTCAGTGAGGAGTAACTCCGGGTTCTCCCAGCCATATCACATTAAACATACATAAAAGGAAATACAAAAGTAGAAGCATGCATATATAGATATACATGTGAAATACGATAAGGATAGATAGGCAATTCAATATATAATAATAAGAGCATATGAGATACAAGTCCGAATCCATCATGTTATACAAAGTCTCGGGGAAGACACTCTTAGGCAACCGAATACGCTCACTAGGGCTTGCATCTCACCGTTAGCGGTATAAGTTTGATAAGATTGAGACTCGACAAACAAACCATGCCAAGTCATCGAATGACCATGAATATCAATCATCATGTAATCACCCATCTCCCAACAAACAACAACGCCACAATGACGACATCTCTCACGGTAATGAAACCACTCTAGCACCGTGTACATGGCAATTAGGATAAAAAGGCATCCACGGGATAAAAACATTCCCTGAACGCATACACTATTCAATTCATTTCGTATATGTGGACTAATTTCCTCCGGTAGGACGACGATAATAATACGGTCCCAGTCTAAATCTGGCCAGAATCCCGGAATCGCATTTTCCAGTTCGACATGCGATACACATTTCGCATCCAAGACTCGGTCAATCAAATGACGCCGAGTACCCCAAATTCGGTAGATATAATTCACGAAAGAGGCGGAAAAGAGATCAAGCCTCATAACAAGCGGTACGCTACATGCAAATAACACCACCTCGCAAGTACACAACATTTGACGGCCGGGTCGATCAACGCAAAGCGTTCGCCTCCCAACAACGTCGTCGTATGCCCCCTAACACATGCATTTAAGCAGTAGGATACATCCCCGTTCCGACATTCCAGCCTTACGAACGTGGAGGTAGCCAAGGGAATGAGAGTACAAAACACATAACAAAATAGTGCTCAAACCGTAACATTTGTAAAAACCGACTCAAAGTGGGACATACCAAAAACCGTCACAAAACATGCGATACACGCGAATGAAATATCATATATTCAAAACATCAATATTATTAGTCGCTACGTAAAATTTTATGAAAAACGAATCATGCGAACTATTATAAATTACGAGTTTAGAAAGTATAAGGAAATATACTCAGCCGTGTTGCCGGCCGGTCAGAGGACCGGCGGCCGGTACCCCGGCTTGCGCCTCAAGCATAATACAAAAATCACAAAGAAAAGGCAGCGTGTTCCAGGCCGGTCAGGGGGCCGGCGGCCAGGCACCCGGCCGGGAGCACCACTACACACAAAAAGCAAAGTTTCCTACTGATGTGTTCCCAGCCGGTGGGCAGACCGGCGGCCGGTCACCCGGCTGAGAACCCCAGTCCACCCGTGAGCAACTTAACATGTTCTATCATTTTCAATTCTCATAATCTACTTCCATTAACTATCCACAATCAATAATCATCATCAACAATCATCAACTAACAACAATCATTATCAATAATACAATTCCTAAGCTTTCTAATCGTATTCTAAATACGAATTCTAACATAGAAATCATGTAAAACACGTAAATGATATCGAGTAACCCTTCACCGTTACCTTTATGCGTCTTCACTCCGCGTCAAGGTCCTCTTCGATTAAGAAATAGTCTTTGTCGGGATCTTGAAGGTCACCACCTACAAATAGTTAATAAAAGATGAATATACTTCACCTTGAGAAAGACGGAAAGTTTGAAAAGCGAGAAAGACGGTAGTTTTATTACCAATACGGATAGAGGAAGCTAAGAGGGGAAGAATAAGACGAACTTACGTGAATTTGAGCGAGAAACGAACGAGTTATGACGAATCTAAGCTTCGAAGAAATGGAACTAGGTTTTCTTTGGTTTTCTTAAGGAAGAAGAAAGAGTTGAGTTGTGTGAGGAAGTGTTAGGTTATGAGGGAGTAAGAGGTGTGTAAGTGGAAAAGTCAAGAAAAAGTCAAAGACGACGTAAGACGGGATTCACTTGAAATCTCGCGTAAAATCCAAATACGAACTCGGAAATTCTAAATTCGACTCGGGAAATTTAATTCTAAACTAAAACTAAATTTCGCTGAAAAGTATCCGTAAAATATTTTCACTATAAAAGTAGGGTACATTTACGGGTGTTAAATTTGAAAAGTTCAAGGAATACCAGAATAAGGTTGAAAACCAACTGGGAAGAAAGATTAAAGCATTTCGTTCAGATCGTGGTGGCGAATATCTTTCAAATGAGTTTGATCAACACCTTAAAGACTGTAGTGTAGTACTACAGTTAACTCCACCTGGAACACCTCAATTAAATGGTGTGTCCGAACGGAGAAATCGAACATTACTTGATATGGTTCGATCCATGATGAGTCACACGGTAGTACCTGATTCATTATGGGGTTATGCTCTTTTGTCAGCTGCTCTTATACTTAACCGAAGTCCGTCTAAAGCTGTAGACAAGACTCCATATGATTTATGGAAGGGAACGATCCCTAACTTGTCCTTTATTCGGGTTTGGGGTTGCGAGGTTTATGTCAAGTGGAGACACGAGGATAAGCTCGGCCCGCGATCGGTCAAGACATACTTTATTGGTTATCCAAAAGAAATGTTTGGTCATTACTTCTATTCGCCTACCGAACAACGAGTTTTTGTTGCGGCTAGTGCGAAGTTCTTAGAGAAAGAGTTTCTCGAGAATAAATCAAGTAATAGAACCTTCGATCTGTCGGAGATTCAAGAACCAATAACCGAGCAACCAATGGAGGAAGAGGTTCCTTCAAATTCTGCTACGGTTAACATCCCTATGGAACCTCGGAGGTCGGGTAGAGTCTTCATTCCTCCATACAGATACATTGGTATGGTCGAGGAGAATGAGAGAGATAATGTTTTACTCCTAGAGAGTAACGAACCCGCTACCTATAAAGGTGCCATGACCTGTTCCGACTCTAAGCTATGGCTTGAAGCCATGCAATCCGAGATGGACTCCATGTATGAGAATGACGTATGGGATCTCCTTGATTTGCCTGATAAGGTACGGCCTCTTCAGTGCAAATGGCTTTATAAGATAAAGCATTCCGTAGAAGGACAACCAGACACCTATAAGGCACGACTAGTGGGAAAAGGTTTCACTCAAGTGCAAGGATTGCATTATGATGAAATTTTTGCACCCGTAGTTATGCTGCGTTCCATTCGGATAATCTTAGCGATTGCCGCTTTTCATGACTATGAAATTTGGCAGATGGATGTGAAAACCGCCTTCTTAAACGGTTATTTGGAGGAGGAATTGTACATGGTACAACCCGAAGGTTTCATTGATCCTAAAAATTCTAAGAAAGTTTGCAAGCTTAAGCGTTCCATTTATGGACTTAAGCAAGCTTCTCGGAGTTGGAATCATCGTTTAGACCAGGTGATAAAAGAGAATGGTTTCACTCGATCGGTCGAGGAACCATGCTTGTATGTCAAGTCAAGTGGGAGTAAGATTGTCTTCTTAATATTGTATGTTGATGACATACTCTTGATTGGGAATGACATCCCTCTCTTATCTTCGGTAAAAGTATGGTTAAAGAAACATTTCCAGATGAAAGATCTGGGTGAGGCACAACGCATATTGGGGATCCGTATCTATAGAGATAGATCACGACGGATGTTATCACTCAGTCAAGAGTCTTATATAGATAAGATTCTTGAGAGGTTCAGCATGACCAACTCCAAGAAGGGGTACCTTCCAATGACTTCTGGGATGCATTTGAGTAAAACTCAGGCACCCAAGACATCGGAAGAGGTCGAGCGCATGAGTCGTGTTCCTTATGCATCAGCCATAGGATCGATCATGTATGCCATGATATGTACACGTCCAGACGTGGCATATGCATTGAGTATGACGAGTCGGTACCAAGGCAATCCAGGTGAAACACACTGGATGGCTGTCAAAAACATCCTTAAGTACTTACGAAGGACTAAGGATTGGGTATTGACTTATGGAGGAGGCACTGAGCTATGCGCAATCGGTTACGCAGATGCTAGCTTCCAAACAGATCGAGATGACTCGAAATCTCAGTATGGATTCGTCTTTACTCTTAATGGCGCTGCGGTCAGTTGGAAAAGCTCCAAACAGAGTGTTATAGCAGATTCTACAACTGAGTCCGAGTACTATGCCGCTTCAGAAGCTGCAAAGGAAGCTATATGGATGCGTTAGTTCTTACAAGGACTAACCGTAGTTCCTAGTTCGAATGACCCTATCACCATCTATTGTGATAATAGAGGTGCCATCTTCCAGGCTAAGGAGCCTAAGTCCAGAAACAAGTCTAGACATGTACTTCGGAAGGCTCACATGATCCGAGATTACGTGGAGCAAAAGGAGATAGTGATTGACAAGATTGCTTCGGATGACAACATCGCGGACCCTCTCACTAAACCGTTAAAATATGATAAGCATGAAGGGCAAGTTATTTCCATGGGTATTAAACGTGTTCCTGAGTTGTAGTAGCTGTTTTATGTGGATTAGATAAATGTATCTTTTTCATGCACTATTTATAACATCATCGTATTGTTTCATATTTTGTTTTTCATGTGGATTGTACGACAACATTGAACACCACAAAGTGAACTTAATTACATTATAATTGTTTTGGTCCGTAATCGCCTACATGAGCTGATAACTCTGGCAATTATACTGTGAAGTTGATTGATGGTGGGTTCAACGAGCCATAAGTCAAACGGTTGACTGATCGATCATAGATACGAGTTATAAAGATACCTCGTAGGACATCGTGACAACGTTATGGAGTCCTAAATGTTTCAGAACATTCGGTGTCAGGTCGTGGATAGGACGTCCATAGTGTTCCTAGAGTCGATTCTTTTGACTATCGACTGTCTCTTGAGATTAAGGTAGTTTTTGGGTGACTTTGGTTTCTTTCTCATGGTCGACCGTAACAGGAGGCTAAGTAGATTTTTACTAGGTCATTTCATACTGTGCTTGTATCTGCAGGATTCGAGTTGAGGAAAATATCCAACCTTTATCAGGTTTTGTTATTTCTCAGGGCCACTCGAGGAGTTGTGACTGAAATGCATGGCCATGCTCGAATAATGATTCGTTTATCAGTTAAGTTACTCTCTAGTCGGGAAAACCACTCTTGATACTGATCGCTTGTAAAATGCGACCTTTGTAAATACGGACTTTGCAAATTGTTTTACATTGAGTGGGAGGAATTTATGGATATGAGAATCGGGTTATCGCACATACACTTGTAAGGACAAGTGGGAGATTGTTGGAGCTAGTGTCCTCCACAATTAGTGTGATAACATGAATAAATCTCTTACAGGTTCACAGGGTATACTTTGTATTCTTATCAGTTGATTAACGTTTATCGATAACGGTTGGCTTGCTAGGAGTTTGACGTTATTGTTATTTTAATGGCGGTGATCAACTGGTCCCTAAAAGTCACACCTAAAGGATGTGTCTGAGAGATGTGATTATATGAATAATATAATCATATTGATGCCTTATTATATGACTAAAAGGTTAGTCGATGTATATGACTAAAAGGTTAGTCAATGTAATGATGATACGATTATTTAATAACGATTAAATAATATTAGCTGAGACGAATTAAATGTAATTTGTAATTGAATATAAACCGTTATATTTGATCAATGTATATAATGTAAGCTTAACCGAATTAAAATGTTAATTCGTAATTAGACATAATATGTTATATTTAATTAGCAAATTATAAATATACGGATATTTATAGTTCACATATATATATATTATATTACATGCTAATATAACCGAAAAAGGAAAGAAAAAATAGTCTTTATCTTCTCTTATTTTTCGGTTATTTAGAGATAAATAATAAGAGAAAAGATCTCCTATCATTCTATTATTGTTACTAGGTCAAAAACCCTAATAATAAGAGTAGTAAAAAGATTAGAGACTCCTCCTTGACCTAAGAGAGGCACACGGCCGAAACAGAGGAAGTGCAACAAAGAAAAATTCAAATTTTTCTCTTGAATTCTCTCTATCATTCATCATCACACAAAAAGAAAAATTAGCAGTAACTTTTCTCTAAAATTCTAGCACAAGCAAGGCATATCTTGGAGCATCTTGGGTGCAACTATTAGGAGAATATCGATTTCGATATTGTTCATAGGCCAAATTTGCTAGGATAAAAGGTTAATTCTAGATTCATTATATTTTTATATTATGCAATTCATTTATGACTCGTAATTCATATACTATAGTTTCGTTATAATCCGTAAATTAATGACGAAATATACCGATATTTCCTACAAGTGGCACTAATACACACGATTAATGCTAAACAAAAGTTAATCCCTTTTTTGAAGAACAAGTCAAGACATGCATAATTCATTTTAAGTTGTCACTAACATACCAATCAAATTCCACAAATCTACTAACAATTAGAGATGGTAGTGAGTTCAAGACCTGACCCAAACTCGACGGGTTGGATCCATATGGATCGGGTATGGGTCTCATTTTTTCAGACCCAATGGGTATGGACCGGGTTTGGGACATTAGGCCTCATTTTAGGACATCCAATGCCATCCAGAATATCTAGAGATACATAATCAAATACAATTCAATTACATTCAAGCATTTAATTACGTAATTGCTCATTCATAGACAAAAATTACTCATTCATGGACATTTTACCATTTATTTTCCATACCCTACCCTTCCAAAAAAAACAACATAAAAAAACACACTCTCTACTTCCATTCTTTCAAATTAATCAAATCTGTAAAATTAATCAATTAGGTAGCCTAATTGTCATATCGTTCAATCAATTATGGACCCTTATTCTTATATCGATCTAGTAATACTTGTAATTTTTTTTACTTCGTTAATTGTGCTAAATTAGATTACTTATACTAATGAGATTAGGGTTGTCATTAGCATTTAGAGGGGACGAGTTAGGCGTGAGGTGCAGTGGCGCCGCTCATGGTGGCGTCGTGTCGGTGCAGGGAGTCATCGGGACAGTTGGTGTCGGCGTCGGCACAGGTGGTGTTCGCCATGTTGGCATTGGCGCAGGTGGTGGTCGCCATGTTGGCATCGGCGCAGGTGGTGGTTGCCATGGGGCCTTTGGCCAGGCAGTACAGGGGAAGGGGGAGAGGGAGGGGATGGGGATGGAGTTCACGGGGAAGGGGAAGGCTGATTAGCTTTTCTTTTTCATTTTTTTTTAGATTTTTCTTTTTTCTTTTTTCTTTTTTTTTTCTTTTGTGGTGAGTTTTTTGTTTTTTTTTGTTTTTACGTTTTTTCCTCATTGGGTGGTCGGTGTAGTGCGGCGAGGCTGGTGGTGCGGGTGTTCGATCAGACGGTGGTCGGTGTAGGGGAGATGTTGTAGGGTGGTTTAAGTTCTTTTAGAGGATTAATTAGAGAGAATTATACTTGGAAAATGGGTATGTAAAATGTGAAGGGTATAATAGTCATTATTGTTCATGAATGAGTAATTCTTGTCCATGAATGAGCAATACCCTTTAATTATCCTTGTAATATTTGAGATCTATACTTGTAAGTTTGTAACTTTATTATTAGGTAATCATCCTTTGTACATTATCCCTTTTTAATACAATACTTGTACTTATTCAACGTTGTACTTGTATTATTTCTATCCATTTTCCAAACGATATACGTGTTGGTTGGATTTTGCGTGCCTAACTCGTACCAAGATTGTCGGCTTGGCACGAGTGGCACACGCCCTATTCATACTCTCAAAGAGTAAGGACGTGACTACAGGATAAAACTAGTAGCTTTAACACAAGTGGTTTTAAAAAGTAAAATAAAACCATCGTTGATCGTAAAACGGTACAAGACAATCTGAAAACGATCATTTAATGATATGATGATCACTAAGTATTCTAAAACAGTCACTGCTGATATATAAGGTGTGACTTTATTTACAATAAATCAGTGTTCCTGTTTTACACCATTACGATTGGAGCAGGAAAAAAAAAGAATTTCAAAAACGTATGAGAACTGTCTGTCAACTTATTTCTCTTGTAATGGCATGACCTGATGCCGGGACGTAACAGAGACTTTACAAAATATATAGAAGAGAATTATGGGAGTCATGGGTGAGTCTCCTACCACTTCCAAAATAGGCTCAGTAACGTAGCCAATACGTCCTGCGCCTGAACCAATTGTAGTCTGGTAATCCCTTAATTGGCCCCATTGCTGCAATCGCGATGTCCTAAACCACCAACGTTATTCAAACGTATTAACAGTTTGTCCAACTGTGAAATTTATTGTGAGTAAAACTAAAAAGCGAAAGTGTTAATTAGTCCCTTAAGTTTGTCCAATTGTGAAATTTAACCCCTTTAGTTTTATTTGTTGTGATTAACCTCCTTAACTTTTGACAAAAACTGAAATCAAACTCCTTATTATTCTTTTCAACCAAGATATTTTTTTTAAAAATCATTTTGTTTGTATTTATCACTTTTAATGATATAAAAAAGATTATACTTCTTACAAATTCATTTATTTATGTAAAATTCATTTCATATGTATGAATTATATTGCGTGCATAATAAATTATTTGGATACAAAATTGGTACAGTTTTATGCAGTACTATTAAATTGGTCATTAATAGTTCAAAGTCGGTATCAAATAGAATTTACATTTATTATAAATTCTATAAATATTTAACAAGTTAGAGTAAATATTTTATACAATATAAACCTTGCTATAAATATTTTATGTTATTATTTGGGATAAAATATGCAAATGGAATTCAATTTTAGTTTTTGTCCAAGTTAAGGGGGGTAAATTACTACTTTTAAAATATATAAGGGGTTTGATTTCACAATTGTACAGACTTAAGGGGGCTAATTACCACTTTCGCGTAGGTTTTAAATATGTCCTAATAAAAAAGAATGCATGTTTGGCTACTCTGTTGTTGGGTTGATCTCACGCTGTAGGAGAGTTGTTGCTAATAAACCTAATAATTAAGCAGATGATGAACTTTGTCCAAGCCAAAAGATTATGCAGTAGTCGTTTTTGCGCCAATGATAGGCAATTGTGTGAACAATGCGTGTAAAGTTTTGATGAAAAAATGAACAGATGTAATAACATGAGCATTTACCTTGTCAAATAAAAAGCGATTTGCAACACGCTTCACGGTGCTGGCATCCACAGCATCAATTCTTGCAAATAATTCAGCAAATGGGATTCTTCGTCCATAGGATAGCAACTGCAATTTCAACCCAGAAAAAAAAAAGGGTTCAATGCTTTGGAGACCGGCCGTAAAGTAAATGAACTCATGATTAAGAAATGATGTTGAAACAACCAGATTGTAAGCATATGACTTTATGTCAACAAATAATTCATTTTAAAATGTCTCCAACAACGGATAACACAAGATCAATATGATATAACTTCTTGGGAGACAGCATCACCGTAAGACCGTGTCATGGTTTAAGAAAGTTGGGAAATTTCAAGTTCCACGGCTATGATGTTTCCTTGCCCCCCCCCCCCCCCCCCTCCCCACCTGCCACATTTCTTTAATTCAACGAAAGGCTTATATCCTAATGGCAAAGTTTAATCGCTTGACACACAAACATTTTTAAGTGGAACCCTCAGCCAGCCAATAGATAAAACTGGAAAGCAAGAAAGCAAGAGAAAAGAAAAAAAATTTATGACCTGTCGCCCAATTTCTTCAGAAACAGCGCCGAATTCATTACTATGAAGGATAAGATGGGACTTCAGCTGAACATACACAAATAATGTCCGCTCATAAGAGTCATAACAATATTAAATAGAGGGATGTGGAGTGCAAAGTTATAGAGAATAATCACAATTTTCAGCAACAATGGAGTCGCATCTTACAATAATATTGTACAATGTACCTAAGATGCAAATGTTAAAAGTCAATGAAAGAAACCACTAACTGCATTCTAAAAGCTACTACCTCACAATGGAACAACGTCACACACTAATGGGTAGGAAAATAAAAAAAACTTGGAGCATTAGGCAACAGGAATGAGTAAATGAGGACATCTACCATATACCTGATTACGAGCACGGATAACATCATCTTTTGAAACCCGATAAGACAACTTGCTTATTTCATGCATAATTCCATACGAAAGATCATCCAAGCAGTCTGGCTGTTGGTAGACGAAAATGAAAAATGTTACAAACATTCAGTGCAGAATGAGTATCACCAAATGTTTACTATCTTATACAGCTAACAAATGAGAAAAGATTCTAATAGGAAACATGAATCAAATTCAGTAAGTAGACAACAGCTGATAAATAAAAATAAATGCAGGAATCTGTAAGCAGTATGATCTTCACAAACCTTGGCAACAGCATATATCCCAAATAGACCCGTGTCCTTGTAATTGATATTGAAGGTCTTGATGGTCTCGGCAATTTCATTAATGGCAACCCTCTGGACTAGCTGTGACCTGTTTGCGAATTAAACGTAGCCAAGTGTCACAAGGAAATTGGTAACTTTGCATTAATATGAAAACAAAAACAAAAGCAAATGCTTCCATCTTATCTTATATAAAAGCATCTATTGAGTCTTGTAATGCATTTGCCAAACAGGCCATTTATACTAAAGTCTAGAATCTAACAAAAGGCAACCATCACGAATTGAGAGATGTGATTGCTATACAAACTCTTACCAACGGCTTCCAACGCCCTTGACAAAGAATCAGATATCAGAGCTAGAAAAACATACCCAACATGATTTCCAGCTCCATCTATTTTGCTCCACGAACCAAGCATAGTCTGCATAACCAGCAAGGCAATAGAGTCTGGGTCCTTGCTAGAAGTTCCTTCAAATGCAACAGCAAAGCGTGCGAGAGGAAGATCGTCATCGATTATTCGAACCTGAGTTCATTGGTGCAAAGATTAAGAGACAATTTAGATTTAATAAAAAAAGTCATCATAAGCGAACAAGACGACTTGTATGCCAAATAACCTAATGGACAAACCTCTGATCCAGTAAAATTCACAGGGTCACTAGCAATAAGCTGAGACGTTGTCGTGGGGTTAGCTGACAGCTTAGTGAAAACCTTCTTCACTTGTTCCACAAGTTCTTCATGCTTAACAGCTCCAGAGGCAGAAATCACCTGATAATTATATGACAGAAATATTCATCCTTAAATGATCGCCTGCATAAAATTCTTCTCTCATCATGGAGAGTGACTAATGGATCGCATTATAAAACACAATAAATATAGTAAAACGTATCTAAGGATCAAAACTTAGATTAGATACTCTCTCATAATGGAGAGTGACTCACTTGCTTACATTCAATTGTTTGCCAAAAATAAATGCAGTGAATAAGTCATAAAGGAAAGTGTTGGAATAGAGGGAATACCATCCTATGAGCCGCACAGTGAGACAAAATGTAGTTCTGAATGTCTTGTGCAGTAATTGAATGTATGTTATTCGCCGGTCCGTAAACTGTCCTACCAAGTGGGGTATATTGAAACGCAGTTGCATGGAGGTGATCAAGAATAACATCCTCCCCATCTGCTTTCACCTAGAAGAAGAGCCTAATTTCAGCAACCAATATACAGTAAACACGGGGAGTGAACTAGAAATAAGTTACATTTCAAGTCTGCCTGTTTTAAGGTTACAAATATGCAACAGAGTTATCTATCTGTCACTCCCCCGTGCTAAGTGCTAACAATGAAAATAGGAAGCTAGTAGAAAAGCAAAAGAATCATGGTTATGGTGGTTAGATAGGTTACTCAAACAATAGAGAGGAAACAGGAGAAGTTCCCTGGGAAGTAGAATACAAAAACAATAAGTAACAAATAACTGAATATGCAAAGCTAATTAGTATCTTAATTTTGAGAGCAAAATAATTGTGATCATTATGCATAAACATCCATGAAAACAATAACATATTCAAAATAGAAAATGAGTGGTGACTATTAAAATTAGAGATGAAGTGAAACAAATGAGAGATTTTGCATTGAAGCATTATAAACAAGTACAAGTAGACGGTAGGAAAACATATTGGAGGAAAAGAATGAAGTGATTTATGTTTGGTATAAACTTGTAATGACCTTGCCATAGATGGGTCCATTTGTAACAGATATGTGTAATCCCCAAAAGACAGAGAGAAACTAATACTAATACTAATACTAATACTAGCATCATTCATAATTACATAAAGAATGGAATGGAATGGAATGGAATAGTAGTAATTATAATAGCATATACTCGGTAGTATATAATAAACCTGTTCCTTTTGTTCGAGAATAGCATGACGAATGTTAGAAATGATGTTGTGAGTGAGATCCAAATCCTGGAAAAGAGAAGCCAGAAGGTGGATACCCTGATGTAAGTTGTCTCCCAAAAGACGAGCAGAAAGGGTAGTGGTCTCCCTGTGGACAAACCCAGATAAGTGGGCAGCAACATCAGCGGAGTGGAGAGGGACAGATCCGAGGATGAGGTGGTGAAAGAAGGAGGCAACGCCGGATAAATGATCCGGGTCGAAACGGGAACCCGAATCAACAATGACGGAGACGGATGCGGTGTGTGAGGAAAGGGTTGACTCGCTGGCTACGCGGAGGCCGTTGGGGAGGACCGTCACTTTTGTATCGGGGAATTGGAGGAGGTGTATTTCATCGCTGCTTGTTGGCTGAGGTGATGCGCGTCGGAGGAATCGAGGATCAGGATTGTTCAGACGACTCAGTTTCGATTTCACGCTGTCCGATATGCGATCGTACGGCATCAAGGATCCTGTTCCTGTTCCTGTGAGGGTGGCATGGTGTCGAGTGATTGTTAGGAGGTGGTGGCGAGTCCGCCTGTTTAGGAGCCGGCTTGACATTTCCTGATTCCCAGAGGAGATATATCACGGGACAACAGAAACACAAAGGGGTGTCCTAAGTAACTTAACACTACAATTTCTCCACTTCCATACTTTTTACCAACGAATTCTAAGGTAGGTAGGGCCCTTTCATTAACCGCCACGTGCCACCTTCTTCCTCTACCTTTTCTCTCTAACTCACAAATTTTCATTTAAGACGGTCGTTATTCGTATCAAGGTTAAGACGAATCAATCAAATATATATACAAAAAAAGAGGTATACATTAAAAAAAACGAAAAAGTTGAGGGGTATAATTAAGAAAATCCTTTTTTTATACGGCAAATTCTTGTTTCAGACGCCCACTTTTCTAATTCAAGTTATCTTGTCAGATTACTTGTCTAATTCAAGTCTTAGTTCTTGCGAGATTACCTTAGCTAATTCATAACCTTTATTTTCAGGCAATCTATCTTACATAAAACATAGTCCGCTGCGATTTATTAAACTCAAACTTGTAGAGGTTCATTCAAACACTATAATGAACTTTCAAACTTAGTCCGAGTAGTTTTACATCAAGTTGATATCATAGATGCATGAGCATTTGAGGATAATGAGATATTGGTAAATCAAGACATTTCCAAGATGGTCTAAGGGTTTAAGATTGGTTTGAGCTAAGTAAACATGGTCACTTGAGAAGGAATCAGTGAAAGTCAGAATTGAACACCCTCCGAGACTGTCCAATTCACTCCAGCATTGTTCAGGTGAATACTTGACGCCTAAGGAAGAGACGTCAAGGCTTCTTTACAAAAGGAGTCATATACTAGCTTATTTATATTTAGGTAAGAAGTACTTTGAGTACAAATAGAATCCTTTATTTTCCTAAGTCGAGTTGGTGTAATAGTTTCCTACTAGTTTTAAACCCGTGCAAACAATGCACGGGTCATAATAACATGCGCTCTTATCGATATAGAAGCATATAAAGAAGCGTGATAAAATATTTTACGACGTAATATAAATAAGCTTGTAGTAGATACTCGATATACGTATGATTTAAGTTACTACTCCGTATTCACTAACATATAAAGTATGTTACAAAGTGTGATAATGAAATTAATTTACATTTACGACAACAAACATAATTAAGATGAAAATGGATATAACTTTAATAGAGTAATTATACAATAATAAAACAATTAACCCAATTATATTGACACTTAGATACATGACGCGTTTAAATTACCTATACATGCATTGGACCGACTATATACAATCAGCCCATTTATATAACATATAAAAACTCTCATTTTTCAATCAATCCATTTATATATGACTCGTTTAATGTGTGTCATGCAACTGTGCAATGTGTCATGCAACTTTGCAAGTCCATTTCATTTTACAGCCCCAATTAAAACTTCCACGAGTTCAACACTTCAACCCCAGTTGCCTTGTTAGTAATTGCTACACACATATATCTGTTGGAGTAGGTGTCCTCCACAATAGTGCGCCACATAATAAATCTTATTATGGAATATAATTGGGATATTTATTGACTATATATATGATTAGTCAGTTGATTAACGTAAATCAATAACGGTTGGCTTACTAGAGTTTGACGTTATTGTCGTATGACGGCGGTGATCAACTGATCCCTTTCTGTCACACCTAAAGGATGAAATCCAAATAGTAACTAATTATTTGTATACGATACAGTTAATTAGTATATTACATATATTCGATATGTACGAGAGTTAATTGTTAGAAATTGAGTTAAGAACTCAAATTCGATTAAGTTTATTTTTCAATTATGCGATAATTGACTAATAATTTATATCTTATTTTAATACGATTAAATAAGATTTAACTTAGTAATTAATCGTTAAATTACTAAATTAGTTGAGGTTTTGAGATAGAGGTAATTAGTTAATTATATTTACAAAGAGTTGTAAAATAAATTAACTAAGCATTGTGGGACCCATTATATATTGATATAATGGTAAAATATTACTTAAAATTTTAAGTACATATTATTTATTTAATTGAGTCATATAATTGTTATATGATCAAATTAACACTTAATTATACAAGATAATTAACCATATGATCAATAAGTATTTGTAAGACAAATATCAAAAATCAAAATGGACCAAACTAAGGCCATTGTGGCCGGTTGGCTAGTAGTTACAAGGTGATGATTTTTTGTTCATGTTTACACTCCTTAGTTACCTTATGAAAGTGACATAACAAGTAGTAAACAATCATCACTTGTTCTACAACACTCCACTCTACTGCATGTGATCAAATTATGCAAAATAAGAGTCCTTATTTGGACAATTTGGACCGGCCAAATGGCCTATAAAATGAGCATTTGTGTTCATTTTATACTTACTTCATTTTGTGCTTGTTTCCTTACTTGTCTCAAAAATCTCATCTTCTTACTAAAACTCTCAAACACTAATATTTACTAAGTATTACTAGTGTAGTAATATAGTCATAATATTACTAGAATAATATCTATCTTATTATCTAGTTAATAATAAGGGTAGATTATTTGGGTTAATCTTGGTGCAACTTAGAGGAGATCTTCTACTTTGGGGATTACTTGTATTCATCCATATTATTAGCTCAAGAACAACAAGAAGGAGTTCTTGTTGTGCCCTTATATTTTCCATATCAATGTGAGGAAATTTCTTTTCTTATATAAATGTCTTTAATCTTTGGCAGGCAATGTTACATAGATCATTAAATACTAAATTAACAAGTAATTTAGCAACTAATTAGAGGAGTCTAATTAAGGTCTATGGACTTTCAATTGGTATCAGAGCTAGCTTGTAGCATGCATGTTCATTTTGGACATTTTTCTTAAAGTTATAAGATAACTAATAAATCAAAGCTTTGAGTTAAAATACGATTCTGACAATAAATTTTTTGGTGCATGTATACCTACTGACCTCAAAATGTTTGTGGTTAAATTTCGTGATTTTAGGGATTAATTTGCTATTTATTTTGATTTTTGGCGTTTAAACCGAGTTAACATGCATTTTATGAGTTAAAAGTTAACTAAAAATAGTTTCATGTTGATTCTGGCCATGAAATTTTAATATGATCTCACATGAATTTCTTAAATATTGTATGAAAAATTTCGTGACTTTTACTTATGTATTGCATGTTCATTGATTTTTATACGATAAAAGTCGATAATATGAGATTATAATGTTCATAAAATTGAAACGTCCATTTATGGTCTTGAAAATTTTTTGTACATTTAAAATTCTGATTGTGATACTCTTGGTGAAATTTCATAATTTGTTTCACTGTTTTACTATATCTAATGTTTTTATTTGATAAAACCATTAAATACAAAGCTATTTGTTCATAAAATTAATTTAATTTTTTTGAGCAAATGTTTTTTATTTTTATAGTTCCTGGAATTGTTCCAGAATGTACAAAAAATTTTGGTTTCAAATTTTATGATGTTTATATTTTATTTTGGTTTTATTTCATAATTGTTATGATTAAACCGTAATATTTAGCAAATGAAATCAAATCGATCTAATTAATGACCAACAAAATTAGTACTGACTAATTTTGAGTTCTAAATCATTTTATTTAATTAGTTTGAATTTAAAGGCGATTTAAATGTTGATATTGATTTTCAATGGTTAAAAATCATTAAATCCCGTAAAATCGAGCTCCCATTGAGCATGACATGAATGCTAGGAATGATTTTGGCATTGAATTTCTGACAGCAATTTATTTATTTATGGTTGAATGAATGAATGTCATTTATTTCATTAATTATGCAATTTTGTACCTAGTATGGCCTAGTTATTTTTAATCGTTAATACCCGTAATGTAAGGGAATAACGGTTTGGTTGTAATTTTATTGCGATCTCGTATCGCCGGTTTGTATAATTTAATAATTTTATTTTATAGAATAAATGTATAATAGGAATTTGTATATTTGTATATTTGTAATTATTTTTATGAAGACCGGTGACTCCCGAAAGACGGTGCCATTTTGGAAGGTGTTCCAAGTGAAGAGGCCAGGGACCAAAGGAGTTGGTTTCCGAATTTGTAACTATCTAGTTAATTTTGATTAGCTAGGTGGCCATACTAGGATTTTATTGTTGCTTGGTTGCTTGCTTTATTCCGCTCATGCCAAAATCGTCACACATGCATTTAATTTACCGTTATTGTCAATTCAACGTTATTCACAATTCACCGACTTAGTTCACTTATAGGGAATTAATAACTAAATTGACAAGATCTCTCACATATTTAAAAATTGAGATTAGCCTTACCAATTAGTAACACCTATGAATCCCGTGTTCATTAGAGCTACCACGCTCGTGGGTCCCTTTTTACTTCGGGTAAGTAGGGTGATACGATCACAAGCTAAAATTGGATTGGACTCAACGAGATAAGCGTTATCTTGGGACTAGGAGATGGATTTAGTTGAAATCCGTCAACCAAGAGTTATAAGGGTAGAATTAGTCAAGTAATGACTTACCATTTCTAGATAAAAGTAGCATGCGATGACTATTTTTATTTAAAAATGGGTCTTGGAATCATTTATATAATTTAGTGAGAGGTCATTATATGAATGCTAAACTTGTTAAAATGTTTTTCAAGTAAATTAAACAATGAATGTTTATATATTTCTTTTTGTTGTAGTTACCATATTCGCAAATGTCAACATCATCAATCGTTGCAACCTTGGGTAGAGACTCATGGTTGAGGTCCGTCATGGACAAGTGTGTCCTTAAGGATGACGGAAGTAACTTCGTTGAATGGGAGTCAACGATCAAGAGTGCCGCGTTATCCGATAACGTGCTTCGCTACTTGGTTGAAGAGCCCCCCACCGAACCCGCGCCTAGATCGTCCGCGGTGGTTCGGGCCGAATATGACCTTTATTTGAAGGTTGCTAATGACGTCAAGAATGTCTTGATTTGGTCAATCTCACCAAAACTCAAACTCCAATTGATCTCTCTCAATGCATATGCGATATTCACGAGGATCACTTCGATGTTTTCGCAAGCCCCTCAAATTCTCCAATATGAGGCAATTACGAAATTTTTTGACACTAAGCTTCAAAGGGGCCAAAAGGTTGGCCCACACGTGCTCAAAATGGTTGAGCACGCGGACACCTTAGAGCGTCTAGGGTGCAAAATTCCAAAGAA
>JAIUZE010070709.1:0-18224 GCA_022085475.1 Heliosperma pusillum | reverse complement strand
AGATTCTAGAAATATAAGTTAGGACGGATTTAATTAAGAAATGAAGGTTTTATGATGATTTTGCTCAAGAACGACGAAGAACAACTGAAGAACGACGAAGAACGAATGAAGAACGATGAAGAACGATTAATTAGATCTTAATTTGATTGATTGTTAAATGAAAAGTTGTTGGTGAGTAATGAAAAGAAAGAAAATATCAAGGCTTAAGAGGGGAAAAAGAGACGTGTGAAATGGAGAGGAATCGGGTCTGTTTTTACGCGAGTTGCGGAGTTTAAGTTGACAGACCGATAAAGTTACAAATATCTTAGATATTTTTATTAGGTTAATCATATTAATTAAAAGATCTAATATGAGTGGAAAAAAAGTGACATGGGGCGTATGACTCATGTCAAAGTCGGGTTTCGGGACTTAAGTTGACCCGGGGGGCGGAATAGTAAATAAGTTTTGGGGTAAAATCATAAAAGGTTATTCCTTGAATTCCGAATAAATCAAAATAAGTAATTAAATTATCATAAATTCAAATAAATCTTAATAAAAATAAATTAAATTTATTAGTTTTCAAAATAAAATTTCGGTCTTTAAAATTACGAGGTGAGTCGGAAAACGTCAACGAAAGTCAAAGTCGACTTAAAAGTCAAGAAAAGTCAAAGATGACTTAAAAGTCAAGAAAAGTTTATGACGACTTAAAAGTCAAGAAAAGTCAATGACGACTTTAAAAAGTCAAGAAAAGTCAAAGACGGACTTAAAAGTCAAGAAAAGTCAAAGATGACTAAAAACGGTCTTTTCATGAAATCTCTCAGAAATTCCAAATACGAACTCGGAATTTCAAAATACGACTCGAAACAATAAATTCTATTTTAAAAACTTAAGTCTGCTGAAAAGTGTTAGTAAAATATTTTTACTAAAAAATTGGGTACATTTCGGGTTGTTACAATCACCCCTCCTTTTAAAAAGTTTCGTCCTCGAAACTTAGAAGAAGGAAAGTAACATATATGTAGGTCTATTTCAAACTGTTAAAAATATACTTGTAATAAAAATATAGGGTCTTATCAATGGGGCGGAAGATTCTCGTCTGCAGTCAAGAATCTCATCGTCCAAGTCAAAGACTTTAAAAGATACATTTTCGCATCAATAAATGGGAAAACTAGTTATCGAACGTCTCCAATAACAAGTCTCAACACTCATTGACGGTAAAATACTTGAAATCATAAACCATTTCCAAAAGCTTTTAGTTCAAAAATTTCGTAGTAAAAGTAATTACTCTATTATCTACGCCTAAAATTTCTAACTAAAGCTTATAGTAATCTATCTAAGAGAAATGATAATCGATAGAAGGAACGGAATATTCGAAAAATAAATCGAATAGAAAGAGGAAAAGAAGAAAGAAGAATGAACCACAATACTATCTTCCATCTATGAAACTTCCAATGTCGATTGTAACTCGTCACTACTAATTGCAACAGAATCTAATCCTCAAGAGAGTGCACTATATCCTCAACATTTTCAATCATCCGATTCCTACCAAAATATTTCATAAGCATGACACATCGAGTAACAACTCCCAATTATTCAAATTCATCAGAATCTTCTAAGGTCCATCGAAACTATTATTGGAAATCACCATCAAAATATTTATAATTAGGGAAACAAGACCGCTAACAACCCCAAAGTAAAGGACTTACTATGAAATCCTTTAATCCAATTTATTCCAAAAATTCATTACCCCAACTTATTTACAATGAACCCTCTCATCATCAAAAGTTGAATCTCGAAACCTCAAAGAGATTAGTCACACAAAACTCGATTCACTTAACTTTTGCCAAACATAGGGCAATGCGACCGTAATCAATTTATTTATCTTTTCCAAACTCTTAATACATCGGTTTTTTTGCTTATAACAATATTCCTCATGTTTGGTCATCCAAATCCAAAATTCCACAAGGTAATTATTCCCATTAGGGTCCAACATTTAAAACAACTATTTTTCCAAGTAACTTTTAAAGAACCACTAAAATCCTTAACCACAACAACTAACCACCATTATGCTTAATTCGATCCTCAAAAGAAATGATATTGCAACTTCAAGTTTTCATAGTCTAAAACCACTAAGAGACTTTCCTCCTAAGTTTAGCCTCAAATCCTTATAATCATCTAAACACGGAACTAGCTTAATAGGATGGCTAGGTACCATATTCGAAACTTCTTATTTACTCCAAAATAGACATATCATAAGCATGGTCTTCAAACCAATACTAAACTTCTAAGTCCAAAAGACTAAATTACTAATGATTTAAGAAGTCATAGCCAACTCATTCGATCTTACCACAATCGAATTATCATGAAACGATTTACCAAATTCATGACAAGGATCTAGAATTAAATGATTAAACAACCTTACCACACCTTCCTCAAGGATACCAACTCTCACCACCATAGGGTGAAATTAGATCTATACTATTTTCCTCAAATCACAAGTTCATTCTAACAAACACTAATATTCCACAAGATTCAAAGTTCTTCCGACTAAGTATAATATACCACCAACCGATGGTTATGACATCCCTAAAAATGGTACAAGAGGGAGGTAAGGATACCAATGGAAAGATGAAGGAACTATCAAGAGAAATTTTCAAGAGGCAAATAGGTTGGAAGAGAAAGAAGCACCTAGATAAAAGGAAGAGAGCATAATACACTAAGGACGATAGAATTCATAGATGAAGAAGGAATTCACTTCAATTAGGCTTGTAAATCTTCAAATCTTCGGTAGAGGATACTCCCTCTAGGTAACACATATTCCACCCTACGGCGTAATATTGCTCCTAGCAATTTGGCTAGCCACCCAAGCATAGCCTCCTTGGCAATTGTCTTCTTTATGAGGAGGGACCTGGTTGGCACTACCAATGATCTCTTCTATACGAGGTCCAACCATCTTCATAAGAAACAAAAAAAATTAAGTTACTCCTAACAATTAGCATAAACAAATAGACTACAACATAAATCCTAATCTACCCATCCTACCATTCTATCTCACAAGTTTATTATTTTATTAAGGTCAAGTTATTTATACAAGGGTACACAAACGTGCGTCGGGGGGGAGCAAAACTCTGAACCAACTGTGACACCCTTTCAAATTTGCGGAAAGAAAAAAAATAATTTAAATACATAACGAAGGGTGTCATAAATAAAAAGGTTCATTACAAAAGAAAAATTATATTATACATAAGAATTATACAAGACGGGAGACATATCTCCCGTATAAATACGGAAATAAAAGAGTGTATAATAATATACAATCTAAGAACCGAATATAGGTCCAAGGTAAATACTTCGCTCGCTAGCTCGTCAATGTACCCAAAGTATGCATCACCACCTGTGCGACCGCATTAAATATAAACACGGAAGCCACAGTCAGTGGGGAGTAACTCCGAGTTCTCCCACCCACGAAATGTCAAGTTTAATAAAACATGAATAACATAAAAGCAATGTATATGGACAATACAAAACTTTAACATATATGATATGCTTTTCATGTTATGAAACAGATAACTAACAAATAACCTAGCATGTGAAAGCTATCATGTGAAACCGATAATAAACTATAACTCGAGGTAGGGAAGCTGATATGCTAGCTCAGAGGTTCCTCTCAGAAACATGGCCGTGATACACTCAAACCCTAATCAACACGTAATCATGTGAATCAGTTAACAATCGGTAATCCAAACTCTATCAATCTTAGCCGGCTTGCATATCACCTTCTAAAACTCATAGAATCATACAAACATGAAAGACTAATACTTCTACAAACAGGCATAAGTTCTTAGTACCGTCAATAGTCGACTTCTGTAACGCGAGGCTATACCACAAGGTAGGAAAACATCCTAGTCCTAGACTGATCAGACCTAGCGACAACAGCTATTCCATTCCCCGTCTCATGACATAACCGTACACGAGAAACTCTACTAGGCGACCCCCTAAGCAGAGATGGCTAGTACTTAAGCTGGCTCCCTTCCCAAAGCGGAACTCTTCGGATGCCATGCCCCGACTTGGAGATAAGCCCCCCAGGCCGTGACACAAAAGCTATCAAGCTGTGAACTCCATATGCTCGTTAAAGATAGTACGGCCTATCTATGTCATGGTCCAAGATACTCATTTAGAATTTAGAATGGTCAAGACGCCATATACTCATAATTCTCTATGGGTACTTAGTCAACACGACACCAACCATATAATCAAACCGTCACTGAAACAATTTCCTAACATGTGACTAATTGCATATAAATCATAATCAAATAACATATCGCCTCATATCTACTAAGGCTAATTCATTAATTAAATACAACCTTACTTGAAGACAAATCCCCGACCCGAGTCCCGCGACGGGTCATCAGTCAAAACGGGGCTGACTAGATCTTAGTTTGACCAAACCCGTTTGGTCAAACCGGCTAGAAACAGAATCTTTACCACATAGACTTGATCATAAAAAATCAACATATTCATTACATGTTATTTTATTAAAACTTCTAACATGTGAAAATTATGATATCAAAACTATCCTAACCAAAACCCTTTGACTAAAAAGGATATTAAATTAAACTACGATGCTCGTCTTATATTTCTTACACATGTGAGAAATAATAATTTTATGAAAAATACTTTTAATTAAATACTTTACTTATTAAAAATTTCCCACTTGTTAAATATTACAAAACACGATAAAATGACGATAACTCAAAACCGTCACAAGTCCCAAAGTGGGACCCACGGGCTGATTTTGGGCCGAACCCAACATGGGCCTGAATGGGCCCACGTGCCTGTTTGGGCTGTTTTGGCAGATTTTCTAACTTTTACTAAAAACCGTTTCCTAATTTTTCCCGCATGCTTTATCATAATTAAAACCCGTCAAAACAACAACCAAACAATCAAACATCGACACAACCCAAAGACCAAAACCCGGACCCACCAAGGACCAACCCAGACCGGCCTGGACCGAGCCTGAACCGGCCTGAACCGGCCTGGTTTGGGTCCGGTTCTCAGCCCCTAAACAGCCCCCCCTAAACCGGTTCCAACAACAACAATTCCCAATAAATTCTAACATGTTTTTAATTAACAAACACCCATTTTAACAACCAATTTAACCATCAATCATACAAAAATCATTATTATAAAAAATCATCCAAATTCATCAAGAACAACCAACATGTTATAAATTCATAAAACACAATAATAACCACTACTTAACATGTTACTAACTAAAAATCCTTAAATCATAATAACATGAACCAAAACAAAAGATGAACCAAAAATAAAAGAAACAAAAGCTATGTAACATATATCCGTCGAGTAACTCGGAATCGTTACCTTAGCTAGACAAGTCAATTAGCACCAAAATAAGAAGTATAAACCAAGAAACCCTCCTACTAATCTTCACCCAAAATATACGAGTCTCCAAACTCGTCTTCAAAATCTTCCCCTATAAGAAATGACAAGAAAACATTATTAGAACTTAAACTAGATTTTCCATAATTAAATGTTTTGAAAACGATTTTGAGGAATTGAAATAAACCGTACTAGAAGATGGAGAGCGAAGAGGAGATTCTAGAAATATAAGTTAGGACGGATTTAATTAAGAAATGAAGGTTTTATGAAGGTTTTGCTCAAGAACGACGAAGAACGGATGAAGAACGCGAAGAACGCTCACGAACGATTAAAGAAAGTGATATTTAGATCTTAATTTGATTTGTTGTAAAATGAAAAGTTGTTAGTGAGTAAAGAGTGGAGTGGAGCCGTGTAATTATAGGCAAAAATGGATGTCGGGTTTTGAAATTGTTGTTACGTAATTGACTCGCGATTAATAATTATTTTACGGTAATTGATTAAATATAATTAGCGATTAAGTTAATTACACCAAATATCTAGATATTATGATATTGTAATCAAAAGTAATGAAAATATCAAGGCCTATTAGAGAGCAAAGGAGTCGTGTGGTATGGTGACTGTCGGATCAGTTTGTAAACGATTTGCGTAATTTTCGTTAACTGATCGATAAAGTTAATAAATATCTAGATATTTTGATTAGTTTAATCAAAATAATTAAAATATCTAATTGTGAGTGGAAAAAGATGACATGGGCGGGTGACATCATGCCAAAGTCGAGTTTCGATTTTGTTTCGGGATTTGCGATGAGTCGGGAATAGTTAAATGATTCCCGGGTTTAAACCGTAAAACCTTATTATAAATTCCGAATAAATTCAAAATAATTTTATTAAATTATCATAAATTCTAATACATCTAAATAAAAATAAATCAAAAATATTATTTTTTTAAATAAAATTTCGGTCTTCAAACTTATAAGGCGAGTCGGGAAAAAGTCAACGAAAGTCAAAGTCGACTTAAAAGTCAAGAAAAGTCAAAGATGACTTAAAAGTCAAGAAAAGTTTATGACGACTTAAAAGTCAAGAAAAGTCAATGACGACTTTAAAAAGTCAAGAAAAAGTCAAAGACGACTTAAAAGTCAAGAAAAGTCAAAGATGACTAAAAACGGTCTTTTCATGAAATCTCTCAAAAATTCCAAATACGAACTCGGAATTTCGAAATACGACTTGGAACAAAAATTTCTATTTTAAAAACCTTAAGTCTGCTGAAAAGTGTTAGTAAATATTTTTACTAGAAAAATTTGGGTACTTTTCGGGTTGTTACACCCAGCCATATCACATCAAAACGCACATAGGCAACTAGAGAAACCTATATCATCATGCATATGTACATATCATGTGAAATATAAGTAGAACATATAATAATAACATTGCATATGCATATAAACCACCATTCATATCATTAACATGCGACATCGACTCGAGAAAGATTCTCCTTGGCAACCACATGGATCACCCTTGGCTTGCATCTCACCCTTAGTGACCATGTGCTTGAGAATGTTAGGGACTCGACATAAAAACCAAATATAGGCATCCAATTAATAAAGTATTCAATCCAACATGTGGTAAAATGTAAGCATACACACTCTCACGATAAATGACACACTACCATCTACACCATGCAAGATCAGACGACTCTAAACTGAATCCTCCATGTAGGACTACGATAAGGATATGGTCCTAGTCTAAATCTGGCTAGACTCTCGAGACAAGGCGTGTACCCGATTCGACATGTGGTTATGCGTGCACACATCCAAGACTCGGTCAACAATATATAGAATCCAAGTACCCCAAATACGGCAGTTACAGCTAACGGCAGAGGCGGAAGAGAAAGAGCGTACCAATCTCGGCAGTTACGGCCAACGAGAAAGGTTGTCTCAAAATCAAATAATCATACTCCGGCAGTGACGGCCAACGGAGATGAAAGATCAAGTAGTGTCAAGCGAGTATGCTACATGCAATGACACCACCTTGCAAGGATAAAACATTTGACGGTCGGGTCGACCAACGCATTGTGTTCGCCTCTTAACAACGTCGTCATATTCCCACTAAAACAAATGCTCAAGCAATAAGGTTGTACCCCCATTGCTCCGACTTCAAGTCTAACGAGTATAGGGGTGCAACCGGAAAATGGGAGCTCAATAACATCCAATAGGTAAGAATTAACCTATTACTCAAGGCATACAAGACTCATTTGACTAAGACATGTGTTTACGAAATATAATATGCGATATAATGATAAACATGTTAAACAGGGCCAAATCATCTTTCGAAACTGCTAATTAAACATATGACGGTAATATATATGTACATAAACTTGTGAAGGAATATAACATGATAGCTAGGTCGTCAAAATTAGCATTATATTATAAACAATCCACTTCCGTATGTTATATTCATTCAAAAGCTCAAAATAGTAAAACGGACGCCATTTGCTCATATAGACTCCGATTAAGGCAATTCAAAAGCCTAAACCGCATATTTTTCCAACGCTAACCCATATGTCAAAACTTAAGAAGCTTTTGGGGTCTTGGGGGTCCGTTCCAGATGGGACAAAATCAGTCTCGGCTGGTACGGGGCTTGTCCCGGCCGGTTCGGGCATTGGAAGAAGAAGAGGCTCGACCTGTGGTCTATCCCGGTTGGGATGAGGCTTGTCCCGGTCGGTACAACCGTTGTCCCGGTTGGGACGAGCATAGGGACCAGCATGGGATGACTTGTTTGAAGAGGGTTTCGTTCCTTAACTCGTTTCAACGATTTTATGCAAAAGGAGAAAGTAATTAAGCACCAATTTCAACATGTTTACACACATCCATTTCAAAGTAACCACAAAGATGAAATAGGAACATATAAACATGTAATTCAAGACAAGGTTAATAGTTTATCCAACATAACTTTCCCATAAGGCATCCAACAATATGAAATTGTCATAATCATTCATATTTGGTTACTAATTCAATATTTAAAACACATACAGATGTGATATAGAGTAACGCGTCAACATTACCTTGTTTGCTCTTCATTCGTCCAAGTCCTCTTCAATGTGAAAGTAATCTCTATCCGGATCTTCTAGATCTCCTCCTACAAAGGTAACACAAAAGATGACTAAAGTTTCATCTTTTGAGAAAGATGGAAAAACGAAATTGCACAAGGAGATACCTTTCCTTTCTTACAAGAATAGGAATGAGGAAAGGGGAAGATAACAAGAAGAATCAAAGAAATTGAGTGAGGAATGAAGGAATAATGCGAGGTTTAGTATTTGAGAGCTTGAAACTCAACAATGGGGGTGTAGGGTTTAGTTGAGAGGGATGTAGTTGTGGTTGTGTGCTGAAAAAATGAGTGAAAAAATAGAGATGTTGGGTTTAACTTTGGTGAGTGGAGAGAATCAACGGCCCATTATTCAACATAAGACTTAACCCACTTAATTTTTGGAGTAGAACCCGAATATGGGCTCGGAATTGATAAATTAGACACGGATTTAACCCAACTATGAAAATTCTAGCTTAAGACTAAAACTAAGACTAATTAATAACTCTGTAATTGATAAATTAGACACGGGTTTAACCCATAAGAAGTTGATGTCCTTAGCAGAAAAGAGAGAAATGAAGAGAGAAAGCTATAAATTCTAAACCTAAAAATTAACAAAATGACAGTGCTCAAACAAACATAAAATCGATTTTCACCATTGATTTCTGTAGCAAAAACTGCAATAAAACAGTCAAAAATTTCTGTAGTCACTCCAAATCATGGGAACGGTGATAAAGGTGGTAGGTTGAATGTCCCGTCGTCTCAAGACACTGGTAAAACGAAGTCTATCAATGTTATTTAGGGTATTCATGTCCTGAATCTTGAAGAAAACCCACCAGAGATTTCTGAAGGATGGATGTGACGTAAAGGTGGGAGGTCTGTGCCTGTCATGGAACCAATTGTTGAAGAGGATGATTCTGACATGCTTCAGTTTACTACGGAGGACAACCAAACTAATGTAGAATTCTGGAATAACTCTGTAATTTGTTACATTATGGGTGCAACTCCTTCTTGGGATATTGTAGAGAATTATGTTTATAGGGTTTGGGAAAATTTTGGGATTGATAGGGTTTCATTCGTAGATAATGGGGTGTTTATTTTTAGACTTACTAAGAATTCAGGAAAGGAAGCCGTATTGAAATCAAGTTACTATATGTTTGACAATAAACCTGTATTTCTCAAGCCTTGGAATATCGATGTGGATTTAGTTAAAGAGAAAATTGATATAGTTCATGTTTGGGTTAAGCTGTATGGTATACCCCTGAAATTTTGCAGGAAATGTTTACCTAAGATTGCATATTTAGTGGGCAGGTATGTTCAAATGGATGATGAAACTCATGATAAGGTTAGGTTGAGCTATGCCAGGGTTGTAACACCCGGAAATGTACCCTATTTTTATAGTGAAAATATTTTACGAATACTTTTCAGTGAAATATAGTTTTAATCGTAAAATTTAATTTTCCGAGTCGAATTTAGAATTTCCGAGTTCGTATTTGGAATTTCCGTGAGATTCCATGAGAATCCCGTCTTAAGGCGAGTTTGACTTTTATTGACTTTTTCCTCATACATTCTCATACTCCCTTAACCTATTTCTCATTCACACAAACACAAATTCAACCTTACTTCCTCCTTAAGCAAAACCAAAGAAACCCTTGCCTCCATAATCTTTCCGATCTTTGAATCATCGTATCTCCTTCGTTTCTTGTTGAAATTCTCGTAAGTTCGTCTTATTCTTCCCCTCTTACCTTCCTCTATCCGTATTGATAATAAAATTACCGTCTTTCTAGCTTTTCAAACTTTCCGTCTTTCTCAAGGTGAAGTAAATTCATCTTTTATGATCTATTTGTAGGTGGTGACCTCCAAGATCCCGACAAAGACTATTTTCTAATTGAAGAGGAGCTTGACGAGTAGTGAAGACGCTTAAAGGTAACGGTGAAGGGTTACTCGATATCATTTACGTGTTTTACGTAATTTCTAGGATAGAAACCGTATTTAGATTATGGTTAGTAAACTTATGACTTGTATTATTGTTGATGGATGTTGTTTATTGAGTATTCATATGAGAAGTGATGAATTAGAATGATAGTCGATAATTATTAAAAGTTGAACCTTGGTGAAATTGATGATTTTCGTGCATATGGACCCCAGCCGGTCGACCGGCAGCCGGTCAGACCACCCGCTGGGGCAGTGGGTGTATATTGTTGTTGTTACGTTGAATTTTAAGCATGAGTTAGGTCTCAGCCGGTCGACCGGCAGCCGGTCAGACCACCGGCTGAGACACCTTTCCTTTCCTTTTGATTTTCTCATATGCCTATTGGTCCCTACCGGGTAGCCGGCAGCCGGTCACCTTGACCAGCTGGGACATACTGATGTTTCATGTTGGTTTTCACATGAGGTTTGGCCTTAGACGGTAGACCGTCAGCCGGTCAGCCTGACCGGCTGGCACCTGCTGAATATTGTTTGAAATTCTTGTTGACGGTTTTCATTTATAATAATTCCGACCGTTCGTTTATCGTATAATTTTACGTAGTGACTTATAATATTAATGTTTTGAATATATGACATCTCATTCGCTTGTATCATATGTTTTGTGATGGTTTTTGGTATGTTCCACTTTGAGTCGGTTTTTACAAATGATTCGGTTTGAGCACTATTTTGTCTTTTGCTTTGTACTCTCATTCCCTTGGCGACCTCCACGTTCATAAGGCTGGAATGTCGGAACGGGGAGGTATCCTACTGCTTAAGTGCATGTGTTAGTGGGCATACGACGACGTTGTTGGGAGTTGAACGCTATGCGTTGATCGACCCGGCTGTCAAATGTTGTGTACTTGCGAGGTGGTGTTATTTGCATGTAGCGTACCGCTTGTTATGAGGCTTGTGCTCTTTTCCGCCTCTTTCGTGAATTGATCTACCGAGAATGTGGGTACTCGGCGTCTATGATTGACCGAGTCTTGGATACGAAACGTGATCGCATCTCGAATCGGAAAATGTGATTCCGAGAATCTGGCCAGGTTTAGATTAGGAGCCTTATCGTTTCTACCAGGAGGAAATTAGTCTACATATACGAAATGTGATCGTGTATGCGTTCAGGGAAATGTGATCTCGTGGATGCCTTTTTAATCATACTTGCCATGTACACGGTGCTAGTGCGTTTCATTTACCGTCGTTCGTCGTGTCGTTGTCTTTGAATGCGTGATTTCATGATTGTATTCATGGTCATTGCATGACTTGGCATCGTCAATGTATTGGTTCGTGAATGGATGATAATATGATGGATTTATTGTGATCATCGCATGACTTGGCATGGGTGTTTGTCGAGTCTCAATCTTATCAAACTTATACCGCTAACGGTGAGATGCAAGCCCTAGTGAGCGTATTCGGTTGCCTAAGAGTGTCTTCCCCGAGTCTTTGTATCACATGATGGATTCGGACTTGTAACTCTTGTGGTCTTATCATTATATATGGAACTGCCTATCTATCCTTATCGTATCTCACATGTATATCTATATATGCATGCTCTACTTTTGTATTTCCTTTTATGTACGTTTAATGTGATATGGCTGGGAGAACCCGGAGTTACTCCTCACTGATTGTGGCGTTCATGTTTTTCATGGATGAACAGGTTGCGTGCATGGATGGCTTTTTGCTTATGACTATTTTGGGTTCTGGTGTGAGCTAGCGGGCGTTGTCCCTGGAAGTTTCACCTTTAGACTATTTTAGCTAGTTTTGCTAAACACTTGTTCTTTGTTAACATTTTGAGAGACCCCGTCTCTTTGGTTTATTTCGTACTTAGTTTGTAATATTTTGACACTCCTCATATTATCTATCTTGCATGTATAAAAGTTTTTAAAATACCGTATTTCCGCATATTATTTCACATGCTTGTATGTTTTATATTTCCACATTCGCGAGAGTTGTCACAAGGGTATTGGTGGAGCTACCTATGGACCACAAACTCGCAGAAAATGTGAAATTTTTTTATGAAAATGGGAAGATGATTTCTGTCACTGTTGAATATGAATGGAGACGTGTCTCATGTTCTAGCTGTAATGGAATGGGACATGATGCCACACAGTGCATGAAGCCTACCATGAAGAAAAACACTGCTAAGAAACAGGTGCCTAAGATTAAACCTCAGCAAATTTGGGTACCTGTTCAGAAGCCTTCTAGTCCACTTGTTTCAGTGTTATCTCTTCCTATTATTACTCCAAAAATTTTTCCTCCTCGGGATAAATTTAGAACAACTCCTGCTAGCAGCCCAACCCCTGCCAAACAAATAATGAGGATCAATAGACAAGAAGGAATGGCTGGAATTAGGTTATCTGGCAAGTTTAGTCAATATACATTTCTGGATGCTCTTAACAAAACTAATAATTCTCAGGGGGAGGGAGTAGAGAGTGGAAAGGATCCTCCTCCAACCACTTCCAATGCATAGCATTGGATTGTGGAATGTAAGGGGTCTTAATGACCTGAATAAGCAGAAAGTGGTGAAATGGTTTATGCACAATAATAGGGTATGGTTATTTGATTTTCCTGAAACTAAACTAAAACCTGAGACGTTATTGAAAAGAAATACCTCTATTTGTGATGGTTGGAATGTCTCCACTAACTGCAATTGTCATAAAGGGGGGAGGATTTGGATTTTGTGGAAACCACATTGTTTTGATATTCAGTTTCTTTCATATAGTGCACAACATGTACACATGTTAGTGCAGTCTCAAACTGATGGAAAAAACTTCTTTCTTACAATGATCTATGCTTTTAATGAGTATAGTTATGGAAATTTCTTAAGGAGACTGCTGCTGAATGTCATGCACCTTGCCTTTGGCGTGGGGATTTTAATGCTATTTTGTCTCATGTTGAGAGATTGGGTGGTAACACTTCTGATGCAGAGATGGAACACTTCCAGGAATGTGTGTACAATAGAGGAAACTCTTCCCCAAGGTGCATGTTTCAGCTTGATCTAAAGAAAGCATATGATTCCATAGAAAGGAAGTTTGAGGATTAGATGCTAGATCCTTTGAGATTTCCTGAAAAATTCAAATTGATGATAATGAAATGCATATCTACTTTTTCTTATACCCTAACTTGAATGAAGTTCATTTTGGTTTTTTTAAAGGGAGAATAGGGTTGAGACATGTGATCCAATTTCCCCACAGCTCTTCTGTATTTGTGTGGAATACCTGTCAAGAATCATGGAGTTTGCTATAAGGAAATGGTACTTCAGATTTCACCCAATGTGTAAGAGTTTGAAATGGACACATCTGTTATTTGCAGATGACTTATTAATGTTCATTATAGGGGATCTAAGGTCTATCATGTTGATTCTAAGGGCCCTTGCTACCTCTTCTGGTACTTCTGGGTTCAATGTCAATGGAGCTAAATCTGAGATGGTTTTTAATGGGGTTCCTGATCAACTAAAATGTGACATCACTCAAGTCTCATGTTTTCAGGAAGGGAAGCTGTCTTTTAAGTATCCGGGAGTTCCTATCCAACCTGGTAGGTTGACTAGATCATATTGTAATATCCTAATTGAGAAAATAGTTGCTAACCTTAGGGGAAGGGGGCAAGAAAACTCAGTTATGCAGGGAGGCTAGTTCTCATAAATTCTTGTGTTTAATACTATGCATAATTACTGGGCATCAAATTTTTTAATTCAAAAAGGGGTGATCAAGAGAGTTGAAGCTATTTGCAGGAACTACTTGTGGTGTGGAGGAACTGAATATGATAGATCTTCATTGTGAAAATCCATAGACCTTAATTAGACTCCTCTAATTAGTAGCTAAATTACTTTTTAATTTAGTATTTAATGATCTATGTAACATGCATGCAAATATAAAGACATTTATATAAAAGAAGAAATTTCCTCACATTGATATGGAAATAATATGGGCACAACAAGAACTCCTTCTTGTTGTTCTTGACCTAATAATATGGATGAACAAGAAATCTCCAAACTAGATGACCTCCTTCAAGTTGCACCAAGATGAACCCAAATAATCTACTCTTATTATTAACTAGATAATAAGCTAGATATTATACTACTAATATTAGAATATATTACTACTCTAGTAATACTTAGTAAATATTAGTATACGAGAGCTTTTAGAGAGAAGAAGGTTTTTTTTTGAGAGATGTATGAAATAAGCAAGAATGAACTAGTGATAAATTGTGAGTGGAAAACGATGACATGGGCGGGTGACATCATGCCAAAGTCGAGTTTCGATTTTGTTTCGGGATTTGCGATGAGTCGGGAATAGTTAAATGATTCCCGGGTTTAAACCGTAAAACCTTATTATAAATTCCGAATAAATTCAAAATAATTTTATTAAATTATCATAAATTCTAATAAATCTAAATAAAATAAATCAAAAATATTATTTTTTTAAATAAAATTTCGGTCTTCAAACTTATAAGGCGAGTCGGGAAAAAGTCAACGAAAGTCAAAGTCGACTGAAAGTCAAGAAAAGTCAAAGATGACTTAAAAGTCAAGAAAAGTTTATGACGACTTAAAAGTCAAGAAAAGTCAATGACGACATTAAAAAGTCAAGAAAAAGTCAAAGACTACTTAAAAGTCAAGAAAAGTCAAAGATGACTAAAAACGGTCTTTTCATGAAATCTCTCAAAAATTCCAAATACGAACTCGGAATTTCGAAATACGACTTGGAACAAAAATTTCTATTTTAAAAACTTAAGTCTGCTGAAAAGTGTTAGTAAATATTTTTACTAGAAAATTTGGGTACTTTTCGGGTTGTTACAATCACCCCTCCTTTTAAAAAGTTTCGTCCTCGAAACTTAAAAGAAGGAAAGTAACATATATGTAGGTCTATTTCAAAACTGTTAAAAATATACTTGTAATAAAAATATAGGGTCTTATCAATGGAACGGAAGATTCTCGTCTATAGTTAAGAGCATCAACGTCCCAAATCCAAGACTTTAAAAGATACTTTTTCGCATCAATAAATGAGAAAACTAGTTATCGAACGTCTCCAATAACGAGTCTCAACACTCCTTGACGGTAAAACTACTTGAAATCATTAAAATATTTTCAAAAAGCTTTTAATTCAAAAATTTCCTAGTAAGGATAATAACTCTATTATCTATTCCTAAAATTTCTAACTAAAGCTTATAGTAGTCTATCTATAAGAAGTGATATTTGATAGAAGGAACGGAATATCTAAAATAATCGAATAGAAAAGGAAATGAGAAGAAGTTTCCCTACAAGCAAAGAGCTCGGGCAAAAATATTTAGCTACATCGTAGCTTCGGGTTTCCCACGTTTCTTGATTCGAACGTTTCCACAACGCCAAGAATACGAACTAAGGGTACCACTTGTTTCGGCGTGTTTGTTAAGCCCTTCAGATACAATCGCCTTTCTTCCAAACCAAATTAGGTTCCAAGTCCAACACCTCTTCATGAATAATATGACTCGGATCACTGATATACTTCTTCAACTGAGAAACATGGAACACATCATGAACTTTGCTCAAGTTCGGAGGTAATTCCAAACTATAAGCAACAGGACCAACTCTTTTAAGCACTCGAAACGGTCCAATATATTTAGGACTCAACTTCCCTTTCACTCCAAACCGTTTCACTCCCTTCATTGGTGACACTTTAAGGAATACCCGATCATCAACATCAAACTCAAGTGGTCGACGACGAACATCGGCATAAGATTTCTGTCTATCCTGAGCGGCTTTCATTCGCTCTCGAATGACTTGAACTTGATCAATCGTTTCTGTAACTATGTCGGGACTCAACATATGATCATCCTGAACTTGATCCCAACAAACCGGACTACGGCATTTCCTAGCGTATAAAGCCTCATATGGTGACATCTTCATAGAAGCATGATAACTGTTGTTATAAGAAAATTCCACCAAAGGCAAACACTTCTCCCAAGAAACATGAAAGTCTAAGGCACAAGCTCGGAGAAGATCTTCCAAGGTTTGAATCGTTCTCTCAGTTTGACCATCCGTAGCGGCATGAAAAGTTGTGCTCATCAACAATTTACTACCCATGGCTTCTTGCAAAGCTGTCCAGAATCGGGAACTGAATCTCGGATCACGATCTGAAACAATATCTTTAGGAACTCCATGGTAGCGTACTATCTCTTTCACATAGGCACCAGCTAAAGTATCTATCTTCCAAGTTTCTTTGATAGGCACAAATCTGGCACACTTGGTTAAACGGTCAACAATAACCCAGATGGCATCCTTTCCACTAGAAGTCCTAGGTAAGGCCATCACGAAGTCCATAGAAATAGACTCCCATTTCCATAGAGGAATCTCCAAAGGTTGCAGCAAACCTCCGGGTCTTTGATGTTCGATCTTCACCTTTTGACAAGTAAGACATCTACTAACATACTCCTTTACTTCAATCTTCATCCTAGGCCACCAAAACTGTGGTCTCAAATCTTTATACATTTTGTCACCGCCAGGATGAATAGAATAAGGAGAAAGGTGAGCTTCATCAAGTATTCTCTTTCTCAATTCGGCACTTCTCGGAACATACATTCTACCATGGTAACGAAGGTAGCCATCATTATCCACCACACAATCCTTAGCTTGCCCAAGTAATATCTTTGCTCGAATGGCGATAAAAGTAGCATCCTCCGGTAAACAAGTACGAATCTCTCGATAAAAATCAGGTTCCGCCGTCAAAGCACCAAGATAATCAAACCCTTTTCCAACAAACTGTATCTGAAGCTTCTGAAATTCGGTTACTAGTTCATCGGGTAAAGTACCAAGAGCATTTAATGACTGACTAGTCTTTCTACTCAAAGCATCTGCCACAACATTTGCTTTTCCCTCGTGATAAATCAACTCAGCATCATAATCATTCACCAACTCTAACCATCTTCTCTGCCTCATGTTTAACTCTTTCTGAGTAAAAATGCACCTCAAGCTCTTATGATCGGTGTATATTCGACAATGCACTCCGATAAGATAGTGTCTCCAAGTTTTCAAGGCATGTACCACAGCTGCTAACTCAAGATCATGAGTCGGGTAATTCACTTCATGAACCCTGAGTTGTCGAGAAGCATAAGCAATGACTTTTCTATTCTTCACTCAAGACACATCCCAAACCATGCTTGAAGCCCACAATATAATCATAATCAGCTTCATCACTGGTAATTAAAACCGGTGCGGTAGTCAATCTCTTCTTCAATTCTAAGAAGGCAATTTCACATTCATCAGTCCAAATATACTTTGCTTCCTTCTTTAGCAATTGAGTCATCGTTCTTGCTAATTTGGAGAAATCTTTCACAAACCGACGATAATAACCCGCTAAACCAAGGAAACTCCGTATCTCGGACACATTTTTCGGACTTTTCCAATCCACAACCGCCTCAATTTTAGCTGGATCGACCATAACACCGTCTTTGGAAATGACATTACCAAGGAAAGATACCTCGGCCAACCAGAATTCACATTTTGGAGAACTTAGCATACCACTTTTGGCGTCGACGAACACCCAAAATGGTTCGAAGGTGATCGGCATGTTCTTCCTTAGATTTCGAAACGATCAAAATGTCATCAATGAATACCACCACACATTTATCAAGATACTCCCGGAAGGTACGATTCATCTGATCCATGAATATTGCTGGAGCGTTAGTCAAACCGAATTGCATCACATTGAACTCGAAATGACCATACCTCGAGCTAAAAGCAGTCTTGGGAATATCTGCTTCCCGAACAGGAATTTGATGATAACCCGATCTAAGATCAATCTTTGAAAAAGTAGAAGCACCACGTAACTG
>JAIUZE010070708.1:0-10359 GCA_022085475.1 Heliosperma pusillum | reverse complement strand
CCGGGCTTGTGCTTTAGACTCTCACACTTCTTGGGAGAAGTGTTTGCCTTTGGTGGAATTTTTTTATAACAACAGTTATCATGCTTCTATCAAGATGTCACCATACGAGGCTTTATACGGTAGGAAGTGCCGTAGTCCGGTTTGTTGGGATCAAGTTCAGGATGATCATATGTTGAGTCCCGACATAGTTACTGAAACTATTGATCAAGTTCAAGTCATTCGAGAGCGAATGAAAGCCGCTCAAGATAGACAGAAATCTTATGCCGATGTGCGTCGTCGACCACTTGAATTTGATGTTGATGACCGTGTATTCCTTAAAGTGTCACCGATGAAAGGAGTGAAACGGTTTGGAGTGAAGGGAAAGTTGAGTCCTAAATATATTGGACCGTTTCGTGTGCTTAAGAGAGTTGGTCCCGTTGCCTATCGTTTGGAATTACCTCCGAACTTGAGTAGAGTTCATGATGTGTTCCATGTTTCTCAATTGAAGAAGTATATTAGTGATCCGAGTCATGTTATTCAAGAAGAATTGTTGGACTTGGAACCTAATTTGGATTTGGAAGAAAGGCCAATTCATATACTTGAAAGGGCTAACAAGCAACTCAGAAACAAAGTGGTACCCTTAGTTCGTATTCTTTGGCGTTGTGGAAACGTTGAATTAGAAACTTGGGAACCCGAAGCTAAAATGTTAGCTAAATATCCCGAGCTCTTTGCTTGAGGTAAATCTCCTTCTTTCATTTCTCTTACTATTCGATTGATTCTTTCGAATATTCCTTTCCTTCTATCGAATATCATCTCTTATAGATAGATTATTAGAAGCTTTAGTTGGAAATTTTAGGCATAGATAGTAGAGTTATTACCTTTACTATAGAATTTTTGAACTAAAAGCTTTTGGAAATGTTTAATGATTTCAAGTAGTTTTACCGTCAAGGAGTGTTGAGACTTGTTATTGGAGACGTTCGATAACTAGTTTTCTCATTTGTTGATGCGAAAATGTATCTTTTAAAGTCTTTGACTTGGGACGTCGATGTTCTTAACTGCAGACGAGAACCTTCCGCCCCGTTGATAAGATCCTGTATTTTTATTACAAATATATTTTTAAAAGGTTTGAAATAGACCTACATATATGTCACATTCCTTCTTCTAAGTTTCGAGGACGAAACTTTTTAAAAGGAGGGGTGATTGTTGTTGGAGTAGGTGTCCTCCACAAAAGTGCGCCACATAATAAATCTTATTATGGAATATAAATGGGATATTTATTGACTATATATATGATTAGTCAGTTGATTAACGTAAATCAATAACGGTTGGCTGACTAGAGTTTGACGTTATTGTCGTTTGACGGCGGTGATCAACTGATCCCTTTCGGTCACACCTAAAGGATGAAATCCAAATAGTAACTAATTATTTGTATACGATACAGTTAATTAGTACATTACATATATTCGATATGTATGAGAGTTAATTGTTAGAAATTGAGTTAAGAACTCAAATTCAATTAAGTTTATTTTTCAATTATGCGATAATTGACTAATAAATTTATATCTTATTTTAATACGATTAAATAAGATTTAACTTAGTAATTAATCGTTAAATTACTAAATTAGTTGAGGTTTTGAGATAGAGGTAATTAGTTAATTATATTTACAAAGAGTTGTAAAATAAATTAACTAAGCATTGTGGGACCCATTATATGTTGATATAATGGTAGAATACTACTTAAAATGTTAAGTACATATTATTCATTTATTTGTGTCATATAATTGTTATATGATCAAATTAACACTTAATTATACAAGATAATTAAGCATATGATTAATAAGTATTTGTGGGACAAATATCAAAAATCAAAATGGATCAATTTGAGGCTCACATGGCCGGTTATGGTGAAGTCAAATGGTGATGTTGGTTGTTCTTATTCATACTCATAAGCAACATATGCTTATGACATGAATAGTTAACATGATATCATTTTATTCACTACAACACATTACCACCTTACATGGCAATAAAATAAGAAGAAAACATCACCATTTTGTGATGATAAAACCGGCCCTCTTGGCTATAAAAGGAGAACAATTGTTGTTCATTCCTTCACAAGTTCATTCTTATTTTCCATACATCTCTCAAAACTAAACTTCTCTCTAAAACTCTCATATACTAATATTTACTAAGTATTACTAGTGTAGTAATATAGTCTAGTATTAGTAGTATTATATCTATCTTATTATCTAGTTAATAATAAGGGTAGATTATTTGGGTTAATCTTGGTGCAACTTAGAGGAGATCTTCTACCTTGGAGATTGATTTGTGTTCAACCATATTTGTAGCTCAAGATCAACAAGAAGGAGTTCTTGTTGTGCCCTTATATTTTCCACATCAATGTGAGGAAATTTCTTCTCTTATATAAATGTCTTTATATTTGCATGCATGGTACATAGATCATTAAATACTAAATTAACAAGTAATTTAGCAACTAATTAGAGGAGTCTAATTAAGGTCTATGGACTTTCAATTGGTATCAGAGCTAGCTTGTAGCATGCATGTTCATTTTGGACATTTTTATTAAAGTTATAAGATAACTAATAAATCAAAGATTTTGAGTTAAAATACGATTCTGACAAACAATTTTGGTGCATGTATACCTACTGACCTCAAAATGTTTTTGGTCAAATTTCGTGATTTTAGGGATTAATTTGCTATTTATTTTGATTTTTGGCGTTTAAACCGAGTTAACATGCATTTTATGAGTTAAAAGTTAACTAAAAATAGTTGCATGTTGATTCTGGCCATGAAATTTTTAATATGATCTCACATGCATTTCTTAAATATTTTATGTAAAATTTCGTGACTTTTACTTATGTATTGCATGTTCATTGATTTTTATACGATAAAAGTTGATAATATGAGATTATAATGTTCATAAAATTGAAACGTCCATTTATGGTCTTGAAAATTTTTTGTACATTTAACATTCTGATGTTGATACTCTTGGTGAAATTTCATATTTTTTTTCACTGTTTTACTATATCTAATGTTTTTATTTGATAAAACCATTAAATACAAAGCTATTTGTTCATAAAATTAATTTAAATTTTTTGGGCAAATGTTTTTTTATTTTTATAGTTCCTGAAAATTTTACAGAATGTACAAAATTTTTAGTTTCAAATTTTATGATGTTTATATTTTATTTTGGTTTTATTTCATAATTGTTATGATTAAACCGTAATATTTAGCAAATAAAATCAAATCAATCTAATTAATGACCAACAAAATGAGTAGTGACTAATTTTGAGTTCTAAATCAGTTTAGTTAATTAGTTTGAATTTAAATGCGATTTAAATGTTGATAGTGATTTTTAATGGTTAAAAATCAATAAATCCCGGAAAAATCAAGCTACATGAGCATGAATGAATTGTAGGACGATTTTGGCATGAATTTTTGCAGCAATTTATTTAATTTATGGTTGAATGAATGAATGTCATTTATTTAATAATTTATGCAAAGTTTGTACCTAGTATGGCCTAGTTATTTTTAATCGTTATTACCCGTAATGTAAGGGAATAACGGTTTGGTTGTAATTTTATTGCGATCTCGTATCGCCGGTTTGTATAATTTAATAATTTTATTTTAGAAGAATAAATGTATATTAGGAATTTGTATATTTGTATATTTGTAATTATTTTTATGAAGACCGGTGACTCCCGAAAGACGGTGCCATTTTGGAAGGTGTTCCAAGTGAAGAGGCAAGGGACCAAAGGAGTTGGTTTCCGAATTTGTAACTATCTAGTTAATTTGATTAGCTAGGTTGCCATACTAGGATTTTATTGTTGCTTGATTGCTTGCTTTATTTCCGCTCATGCCAAAATCGTCACACATGCATTTAATTTACCGTTATTGTCAATTCAACGTTATTCACAATTCACCGACTTAGTTCACTTATAGGGAATTTATAACTAAATTGACAAGATCTCTCACATATTTAAAAATTGAGATTAGCCTTACCAATTAGTAACACCTATGAATCCCGTGTTCATTAGGGCTACCACGCTCGTGGGTTCCTTTTTTTTATTCTCGGGAGTATGGTGATACATCACAGCTAAATTGGATTGGACTCAACGAGATAAGCGTTATCTTGTGGGACTAGGAGATGGATTTAGTTGAAATCCGTCAACCAAGAGTTTTAAGGGTAGAATGAGTCAAATAACGACTTACCATTTCTAGATAAAGGTAGCATGCGATGACTATTTTTAAATAAAAATGGGTCTTGGAATCATTTATATAATTTAGTGAGAGGTCATTATATGAATGCTAAACTTGTTAAAATGTTTTTTCAAGTAAATTAACAATGAATGTTTATATATTTCTTTTTGTTGTAGTTACCATATTCGCATAATGTCGACATCATCCAACGTTGCAACCTTGGGTAAGGACTCATGGTTGAGGTCCGTCATGGACAAGTGTGTCCTTAAGGATGACGGAAGTAACTTCGTTGAATGGGAATCAACGATCAAGAGTGCCGCGTTATCCGATAACGTGCTTCGCTACTTGGTCGAAGAACCCCCCACCGAACCCGCGCCTAGATCGTCCGCGGTAGTTCGGGCCGAGTATGACCTTTATTTGAAGGTTGCTAATGACGTCAAGAATGTCTTGATTTTGTCAATCTCACCCAAACTCAAACTCCAATTGATTTCTCTCAATGCATATGCGATATTCACGAGGATCACTTCGATGTTTTCGCAAGCCCCTCAAATTCTCCAATATGAGGCAATTACGAAATTCTTTGACACTAAGCTTCAAAGGGGCCAAAAAGTTGGCCCACACGTGCTCAAAATGGTTGAGCAAGCGGACACCTTAGAGCGTCTAGGGTGCAAAATTCCGAAGAATTTGGTGGTGGGTAAGATCCTTCATTCATTCTCACCTAAGTTCACCCAATTTAGGGTGAACTATAACATGAATGCAGGACAAAGAGTTTCCATGAACTCCATGCCTCCTACCCCAAGCTGATCAGTGACATGGAGAGCTATTTGGATTTAACCCAAGATGTTTCTTTCCATGAAAATGAAGAACATGAACTTGGGTAAGGAATTGACAAGGGAAAGGGTGGAAGACCTCTTTTCAAAGAATCCGCAAGGGAAAGCAAAGTCTTTTAATCAGGCAACACCCAAAGTCAAACAAAACAACACGCGGAGGGCGGAGTGCTATTATTGTAAATGGCAAAGGGCATTGGGAAACGCAATTGCCACAGTAACTTGAAAGACAAGAAAGAGCGGTTGTGTGACACGTCCGGTAAAATTCTTTCATCACTCTATAATATAGATATTAACTTTGCTAGTACCTCTTCTTGGGTATTTGATACCGGTTGTGGTTCTCACCTTTGTAATCATGTACAGGGGCTGAGGGACGTGCAAGCACTAGCCAAGGGTTACGTGGACCTACGCATGGGAAATGGAGCTAAGGTAGCCGCAGTTTCCGTGGGCACCTACGTTCTTCTTTTGCCTAATGGTTTAGAGTTGTATTTAAATAATTGCTATTATGTTCCAACTCTTACCAAGAACATTATCTTCATTTCCGTGTTAGACATGGAAGGTTTTTCATTTTGTATTAAGAACAACTGTTGTACTTTTGCTTTTAATGAAATGGTTTATGGCGAGGCCATTTCTATTGGAGGTATTTATGTTCTAGATATTGCAAAAGAGGTCTATCATTTAGAAAACAAGAAGCTCAAAACAGGTGAACCTAATCAATCATACCTTTGGCATTGTCGTTTAGGGCACATAAACGAACGACGCATAAAGAGACTTGTTTCATCTAAAGTACTCAAACCATTCGATTATGAATCTTATGGCGTATGCGAATCTTGTCTTCTAGGCAAGATGACTCGTGCTCCTTTTACGGGAAAAGGGACACGAGCAAGTGAAGTATTAGGACTTATACATACGGATGTATGCGGTCCAATGACTATCCGAGCTAGAGGTGGTTATCACTACTTCATTACTTTTACCGACGACTTGAGTAGATAGGGATATGTCTACTTGATGAGGCATAAAAGTGATGCTTTTGAAAAGTTCAAGGAATTTCAAAATGAAGTAGAAAACCAATTGAATAACAAGATTAAAACCCTACGATCCGATCGTGGTGGTGAATACTTGAACCATGAATTTGATTCACACCTAAAAAATTGTGGTATAGTATCACAATGGACTCCTCCTGGAACACCTCAATTAAACGGTGTATCCGAAAGGAGAAATCGAACTTTATTAGATATGGTTCGATCTATGATGAGTCTAACAGAGCTTCCTGATTATTTTTGGGGTTGTGCTATCTTATCTGCAATATTTTCACTAAATCGAAGCCCGACTAAAGCGGCAAACAAGACACCATATGAGATATGGACAGGAAAAGTTCCTTATTTGTCATTTATGAGAATTTGGGGATGCGATGCTTTTGTTAAGAATAAGTCTGACGATAAACTCGCACCCAAATCTGACAAATGTCTTTTTGTAGGATATCCAAAGGAATCACGTGCTTATTACTTCTACAATAAACACGAGGACAAAGTGTTTGTGTCTCGGGATGCAGTCTTTTTAGAAAATGATTTTATTTCTAAAAGACAGAGTGGGAGAAAATTTGAACTTGATGAAGTCCAAGAGCCACAAACCGAAAAGGACGACGAGGAAAACGTTCCCTCTTCGTCTGGTACGGTCATTATTCCTTCGGAACCTAGGAGGTCAAGCAGAATTAGTCATCAACCTGATAGATACCTTGGTATTATGGAGGAAGGTGATGACTATAATGTGTTACTTTTTGAAAGTAACGAACCTACTACCTACAAAGCAGTCATTTCTAGTCCTGACTCAAAGCTATGGCTAGGAGCCATGCAATCGAAATGGATTCTATGTACGACAATCAAGTATGGGACTTGGTTGATTTACCTAAGGAGGTACGACCTCTTCAGTGTAAGTGGATCTATAAGATCAAAAGTGGCATAGATAAACATAATGATGTTTATAAAGCTAGATTGGTGGCTAAAGGTTTCACCCAAGTTCATGGTCTTCTTTATGACGAAACCTTCGCCCCAGTCGCCATGCTTCGATCCATAAGGATTATCGTAGCGGTTGCCGCATTTCATAATTATGAGATTTGGAAAGGATGGCAAAACGCCTTCTGAATGGGATTCTAGAAGAGGAGTGTTAAATGGACACAACCTGAAGGTTTTGTGGATCATCAAACCCTAAGAAGGTATGCAAATTAGAGATACATCTTATGTCGTGAAGCAAGCATCCAGGAGTGGAATCATCTTTCGGTGATCATGTAAAAAAAAATTGGTTTCACTCGACACGTGTCGAGGAACCGTGTTTATACATGAAGTTTAGGGGGAGTAAAGTAACTTTTCTAGTCTTGTATGTAGATGACATACTACTCATTGGGAATGATATTCCAATGCTCACTTCTGTAAAGGAGTGGCTAGGAATACATTTCCAAATGAAAGACTTAGGAGAGGCCCAGCGCATCTTAGGTACCCGGATCTATAGGGATAGATCTAAAAGGATACTAGCATTAAGTCAAGAGACTTATATTGATAAGATTCTTGATCGGTTCAACATGAAAGACTCTAAGAGAGGCTTTATTCCTATGGGAAGTGGGTTCACTTTGAGCAAGTCAGAGTGCCCTACGAAAACCGAGGAGATTGAACGCATGAAATTGATCCCTTACGCTTCAGCCGTTGGATCAATCATGTATGTTATGATGTGCACTCGTCCCGACGTTGCATATGCTTTGAGCATGACAAGTCGTTACCAAGCAAATCCAGGTGAGAGTCACTGGATAGCCGTAAAGAACATCCTTAAGTACTTAAGAAGGACCAAGGATTCGTTCTTAGTGTTTGGAGGCGAGCCTGAGTTACGTGTAAAGGGTTACACAGATGCCAGTTTCCAAACAGATAGGGATGATATGAAATCCCAATCCGGCTACGTTTATATGATGAATGGAGGAGCTGTTTGCTGGAAGAGTTTCAAGCAAAGCGTTACAGCGGATTCTACAACAGAAGAAGAGTACCTTGCAGCGTCTGAAGCTGCAAAGGAAGCTGTGTGGATTCGGCAATTTTTGGAAGGACTATCAGTAGTCCCTACTGCCAAAGATCCTATCACAATTTATTGTGATAACAATGGGGCTATTTTTCAGGCAAAAGAGCCCAAGTCTAGTAACAAGTCTAGACATGTACTTAGGAAATATCATGTAATTAGAGATTACGTGGACAGAAAGGAAATGGACATTTGTAAGGTTGGGACAGATGACAACATTGCTGATCCTTTAACCAAGCCTTTATCAAAGGCTAAGCATGATGGTCATGTCGTCACAATGGGATTGAGACGTGTGCCAGAATTCCTTTAGGTTATGTAATATGTAATAATTGAATGTTGTATTAATTATGTCATATATGATAATGGCATTCATTGTTCGAGTTTTATTTTAAACTCTTTTATTTAGTTTGACTAAATTTAATACTTTGTTTATCCGAATAGATTGTTGGACCCTATTCAAGGGAATAGGACGAACTTAGTATTTTGTCCCTAGTCACTCAAATGAGGTGACGTCTCGAAATGACTAGATTGTAAGTCGATCGATGGTTGGTTCAGCACCATGGGGTCATGGAGATGACTGATCGTTTACATAGACAGACTGTATGACACTCTGTCGGACAGTGACATGATAGAGACCCTTAAATCAACTGTTTGATGCCTGGTCGTGGCAGGGTCTTATATCTTATTCCTATAAGTCGATTCTTTTGACTGGCGACCGTCTATCTGAGTCGGTGCAGTTTCCGATGGGTTTTGGTTGATGTTCTAGGTCGTGCCGTAAAAGGAGGCCGATGGACTTCTTCTGGATCATGGTGATCTGCATCATACAGAGTAGATGGATCAACAGGAATTGTCCACCCACGTTGGGTACAAACATCTTTAGGCCACTCGAGGAGAAGTTACTGTAAATGCGTGGCCACGCTCGGAAAGAGATCTATGGTAGATTTTACGGTCAGACAGTTACTCTCCCTATCGAGAAAACCACTCTAGATATTGTCAATCGCAAGTGCGACCTGAAAGACACCTTGCGTTGAGTGGGAGATATGATAAAGAGACAAGAGAATCGGTGACGCACACTTGTGTCAGACAAGTGGGAGATTGTTGGAGTAGGTGTCCTCCACAAAAGTGCGCCACATAATAAATCTTATTATGGAATATAATTGGGATATTTATTGACTATATATATGATTAGTCAGTTGATTAACGTAAATCAATAACGGTTGGCTGACTAGAGTTTGACGTTATTGTCGTTTGACGGCGGTGATCAACTGATCCCTTTCGGTCACACCTAAAGGATGAAATCCAAATAGTAACTAATTATTTGTATACGATACAGTTAATTAGTACATTACATATATTCGATATGTACGAGAGTTAATTGTTAGAAATTGAGTTAAGAACTCAAATTCGATTAAACTTATTTTTCAATTATGCGATAATTGACTAATAAATTTATATCTTATTTTAATACGATTAAATAAGATTTAACTTAGTAATTAATCGTTAAATTACTAAATTAGTTGAGGTTTTGAGATAGAGGTAATTAGTTAATTATATTTACAAGGAGTTGTAAAATAAATTAACTAAGCATTGTGGGACCCATTATATATTGATATAATGGTAAAATATTACTTAAAATGTTAAGTACATATTATTTATTTAATTGAGTCATATAATTGTTATATGATCAAATTAACACTTAATTAGACAAGATAATTAACCATATGATCAATAAGTATTTGTGAGACAAATATCAAAAATCAATATGGACCAAACTAGGCCATAATGGCCGGTTATATTGTAGTTACATGGTGATGATTGTTGTTCTTGTTTACACTCTTTAGTTACCAATTGAAAGTGACATAACAAGTAGAATACAATCATCACATATACTACAACACTCCACCCTAATGCATGTGATTAAAATAAGCAAAATGAGAGCCTTGTGATGCTCATATGGACCGGCCATATTGCCTATAAAAGGGCAATATGGTTGATCATTTTATTTGTTCATTCATGCTTGTTTTTCTTACTTCTCTCAAAACTCATCTTCTCTCTAAAAACTCTCAAATACTAATATTTACTAAGTATTACTAGTGTAGTAATATAGTCATAATATTATTAGTATAATATCTATCTTATTATCTAGTTAATAATAAGGGTAGATTATTTGGTTCATCTTGGTGCAACTAAGAGGAGATCTTCTACTTTGGAGATTATTTGTGTTCAACCATATTTGTAGCTCAAGATCAACAAGAAGGAGTTCTTGTTGTGCCCTTAT
>JAIUZE010070707.1:0-96602 GCA_022085475.1 Heliosperma pusillum | reverse complement strand
ATATCGAGTAACCCTTCACCGTTACCTTTACGCGTCTTTAATCGATTCTAAACCTTCCTAGTCTCCACCTACAATACAATTAGATAATAAAAGACGAATATCATTCAACTTGAGAAAGACGGATAATTTAAAAAGCGAGAAAGACGGTAATTTTATTACCAATACGGATAGAGGAAGGTAAGAGGGGAAGAATAAGATGAACTTACGGGAATTTGAGCGAGTAACGAAGGAGTAGCGACGAATCTAAGACGGATCAAAAATGGAGGCAAGGTTTCTTTTGTTTTCTTAAGGAAGAAGAAAGATATGAGTTGTGAGGGAAAGAATTAGGTTAAGGTGAGTATGGGGGAGTATAAGGGAAAAAGTCAACGAAAGTCAAAGACGGCTCAACAGTCAAGAAAAGTCAAAGGCGGCTCAAGACGGGTTTCACATGGAATCTCGCGGAAATTCCAAATACGAACTCGGAATTCTAAATTCGACTCGGAAAATTAAATTTACGATTAAAACTAAATTTCACTGAAAAGTATCCGTAAAATATTTTCACTAGAAAAATAGGGTACATTTCCGGGTGTTACATTTGTAATAACTTTGGTGAAAGTCAAGCTCAAGATCAAAGATAAAGACTTGAATTATTTTGTGGAGATCAAGATGAAGAGCTCAAGATTGGAGTAAAGTGATGATCAGTATGCTGAAGATCTTCAGGAAGATCTTATAGTACAGGTCGCCATCCAATAACGGTATCTTTCAATAGTGATGTTGGGAAGTAGAGTTATAGCTGTTTTGCCTATAACCTTACTTGGCAGACTCAAGGTTATAAGTGATTCTATTATAACCTTGCAGCTGCAAAAATCGGTATAGCTGTTTTAATCTTTTTGAAACTGTTTTGAATAAAGTCTCTTTTTAGAGAGGTGTATTTGTGGTAGATCATAACTTAGATTTATTTAATTTGAATATCAATGTCATTTCTCTATTGATTATTAAAACAACTTATGAGTTGTCATGCTTTATAGGGTTTCATATATGTTCAAATCTAAACCCTTAATATATCTTGTTAAAATCGTGTTGGACTAAGGCTTCACAAAACTACGCCTTATGAGCCATGTTGTTTGTGAATAGCTCTCTTTTTTAGTTAAGATTTATATAGGATTCTAACCTATTATCTTTCTTGTTATCCAAGGCATATGGTTAATTAGGGCATATGGCTAATTACGGTTTGTAAATTTAACCTAGACTTATCTTAGTACCCAAGTCAGGTCACGACAGTACTAGGGTTTTCATTAAAACCTAGTTTGCTCTCCTACTATAAATACCCATGCCCCTTATACATAAAGATTAAGCTTTTCACATTAGATTTTATATTTTGCATTGTGATAAATATTTCAAGTAAAATCTTTATTGCAAACCTATTTTCGAAAAGTCGTACCTTTCTTGAATACTTAACGGTACTCACCTTGAGTTACAACTAGAGTTAGTTATACGAGTGGGTTAGTAACTTTGTAATCTGAAGGAAGGTACTAAAATTATTAATCGAGAAATAGTGGACGTAGGTTTCAACGTGTGAAATTGAACCACTTCAAAAATCCTTGTGTCTCTTGTTTCTTCGTTTGCTTTACATATTTATTTGCTTTCAAACACTCGACAAGAAATTAGTTAAGTCGAGTTTAATCAATAAATTTGAACTACTCATTACTCCTTCACGCTCATACGGACAAACGAAAAAGTAGGCATACTTTATTTGTACTCAATTAACCCCCCCCCCCCCCCCCCCCACCTCTTGAGTATTTGGGATTGATAGACTCTTCAATTGGTATCAGAGTCTCGTGCTCTTGATTGCCTAACCGCATAAAGGCCGATCCGTCTATCTTTTTTTTTTTTTTCGTGTGTGTAGATACCTCAGTTCTACACCTTCCGCCAACCACCAAGTGATGATTGGGCCGCATATTTGGGTACGCGGAACGATTTATGACAATTCGTATGTGACACCCTCAAATTTGCGGAAAGAAAAAAATAATTTAAATAAATAAACAAAGGTGTCATAAATAAAAAAAGGTTCATAACAAATACGGAAATAATATTATACAATAAAAAGTATCTGAAACGGGAGACATATCTCCCGTATAAATACAGAAATAAAAGAGTGTATAATAATATACAATCCTAAGAACCGAATATAGGTCCAAGGTAAATACTTCACTCGCTAGCTCGTCAATGTACCCAAGTATGCATCACAAAACTGCCAACCGCATTAAATATAAACACGGAAGCCACAGTCAGTGGGGAGTAACTCCGAGTTCTCCCAGCCACGAAATGTCGAGTTTAATTAAACATGGATAACATAAAAGCAATGTATATGGAAAATACAAAACTTAACATATATGATATGATTTTCATGTTATGAAACAAATAACTAACATATAACCTAGCATATGAAGGATAAGCTACTCATGCAAGCTATCATGTGAATCAGTTAACAACCGGTAATCCAAACTCTATCAACCTTAGCCGGCTTGCATCTCACCTTCTAAGATTCATAGAATCATCAAACATGAAAGACCAATACGTCTAGAAACAGGCATAAGTTCTTAGTACCGTCAATAGTCGAATTCTGTAACTCGAGGCTATACCACAAGGTAGGAAAACATCCTAGTCCTAGACTGATCAGACCTAGCGACAACAGCTATTCCATTCCCCGTCCCATGACATAACCGTAAATGAGAAACTCTACTAGGCGACCCCCTAAGCAGAGATGGCTAGTACTTAAGCTGGCTCCTTTCCCAAAGTGGAAACAATTAGGCAGCCATGCCCCCGGCTTGGTATCAAAAGGCCCAAGCCAGTGACACAAAAGCTATCAAGCTGTAAACTCCATATGCTCGTTAAAGATAGTAAGGCCTATCAATGTCATGGTCCAAGGTGCTCATTTAGAATTAGAATGGTCAACACGCCATATAATCATAATTCTCTATGAGTACTTAGTCAACACGACATATATCATACAATTAAACAGTCACGGGAAAAAATTCCTATCATGTGACTAATTGCATATAAATCATATTCAAATATCATATCGCCTCATATCTACTAAGGCTCATTCATTCATTAAATAAAACCTTACTTGAAGACAAGTCCCCGACCCGAGTCCCGCGACGGGTCATCAGTCAAAACGGGGCTGACTAGATCTTAGTTTGACCAAACCCGTTTGGTCAAACCGGCTAGAAACAGAGTCTTTACCACATAAACTTCAACATAAAAATCAGCATATTCATTACATGTTATTTTATTAAAACTTCTAACATGTGAATTATTAAATGATACTAAAAACCCGCTTGACTTAAAGTATATCAAATTAAACTACGATCTCGTATTATAATTTCTAACACGTGAGAAATACTAATTTTGTATAAAAAAAAAACCTTTTAATTAAATATTTTACTTATTAACATTTCCCACTTGCTAAATATTACAAAACACGATAAATTAACATTAAACTCAAAAACCGTCTTAAGTCCAAAGTGGGACCCACGGGCTGATTTGGGCCGAGATCAAACCGGACCTGGACTGGGCCCACGGGCCTGTTTTGGGTTGTGTTGGGCTTTTTGATCGACTTTACTAAAAACCGTTTCCTAATATTTCCCGCATGCTTTAACATAATTAAAACCCGTCAAAACAACAATAAAACAACCAAGTATCGACACAACCCAAAGACCAAAACCCGAACCCACCATGGACCAACCCAGACCGGCCTGGACCGGGCCTGAACCGGCCTGAACCGGCCTGGTTTGGGTCGGTTTTGCCAGCCACTTTACACGGCCACCCTAACAACAACTCCCACTTTATTTCTAACATGTTCTAAAAATCAAACATCCGTTTTAACAACCAATTCAACCATCATTCATACAAAAATCATGGTTATAAATAAATCATCCTAATTTGTCAAGAACACCAACATATTAAAAATACCATACAACATGAAAATCATAACCACTTATCATGTGACTAGTAAAAATCCATAAATCATAATAACATGAACAAAAACAAAAGATGAACCAAAAACAAAAGAAACAAAGGCTATGTAACATTAATTCGTCGAGTAACTCGGAATCGTTACCTTAGCTAGCAAAATCAATTAGCACCAAAATAAGAAGTATAAACTAAGAAACCCGTCTTCTAATCTTCCCCTAATATATACGAGTCACCAAACTCGTCTTCAAAATCTTCCCCTATAAGAAATGACAAGAAAAAACATTATTAGAATTAAAACTTGATTTTCCATAATTAAAGTGTTGAAAACGATTTTGTCGGATTTGAAATTAAACCGTACTTGAAGATGGAGAGCGAAGAGGAGATTCTTGAAATATAAGTTAGGACGGATTTAATTAAGAAATGAAGGTTTTATGATGATTTTGCTCAAGAACGACGAAGAACAAATGAAGAACGACGAAGAACGAATGAAGAACGATGAAGAACGATTAATTAGATCTTAATTTGATTGATTGTAAAATGAAAAGTTGTTGGTGAGTAATGTTGGGGTGAGTGCCGTGTAATATAGAGGAAATAATGAGTCGGGTTTTGAAATTGTTGTTACGGAATGGACTCGGGTTTTATTATTATAATAAGATAATTAATTAGATATTAAGTTAATTAAATTAAATATCTAGATATTATGTTATATTAATGAAAAGAAATGAAAATATCAAGGCCTAAGAGAGGGGAGAGGAGCCGTGACACATGAGAGGAATCAGATCTGTTTTGTAAACGGTTTTGCGAAATTTTCGTTGACGGATCGATAAAGTAATAAATATCTTAGATATTATTATTAGTTTAATCATATTAATTCAAAATATCTAAAGTGAGTGGAAAAAGGTGACATGGGCGTGTGACTCATGCCAAAGTCGGGTTTCGGGTTTGTTTCGGGATTTACGATGAGTCGGGAATAGTTAAATGATGTTCGAGTTAAAACCGTAAAAGTTATTCTTTAATTCCAAATAAATTCAAAATAATTATATTAAATTTTCATAAATCCAAATAAATCTTAATAAAAATAAATTAAAAATATTATTTTTTTAAATAAATTTCGGTCTTCAAAATTACAAGGCGAGTCGGAAAAGTCAACGAAACTCAAAGTCGACTTAAAAGTCAAGAAAAGTCAAAGATGACTTAAAAATCAAGAAAAGTTTATGACGACTAAAAAGTCAAGAAAAGTCAATGACGACTTTTAAAAAGTCAAGAAAAGTCAAAGACGACTTAAAAGTCAAGAAAAGTCAAAGATGACTAAAAACGGGATTTTCATGAAATCTCTCAGAAATTCCAAATACGAACTCGAAATTTCAAAATACGACTCGAAACAATAAATTCTATTTTAAAAAAAACTTAACCTTGCTGAAAAGTATCCTTACGAAATTTTACTAGAAAAATTGGGTACTTTTCGGGTTGTTACATCGTAAGTTTATCGTCAAGTGATAGCTCAAAACCTTGTGTCTACCCCTTGGTCATCATCTACGCACCGGTACGGTCGTTTTGACAGTCATTAGAGTTCATTTGGAGTCCGGGTCGAAAACTGCTTTATTTTCTAGAAACCGTTTTATAACACCGAGTCGGAACGCTCGGGAATATTCTGGATATTTTATTTAATATTTCAAAATCTATCTTTATGATAAAAGTTATCTTGTATCTTTTAAAAAAAAGTATAGATTTACCACAATTTTTATAAAAGAAACGTGGAAATCTTTCTTCCGCAGAAGGAAACCTCTGGAGAAATAACGCAGCAGGTGATGCGCCCCTTTCAAGGATCGCAGTTCCTACTACGCCCCTCCCCCAGCGTGTTTTCTCTGCTTTCAGAATATTTTCGAGATATCTTTCCAAAGATTGTGTTGTTCCATGATAAGTGATATTTTGTACTGATTTATCCCCCGTTTTAGCTCGATTTCTATACGATTTATGCACTTTGTTAAGTGATTAACGAGCTAATATTGCTATTCTAGTTGTTTTGCGTGTTTTGATTCGTTTTATAGGAAATGAAGCGGTTTTGCTATATTTTCCTACTTTATGGAGCAAAGGCACTAGAATACGATTTTTCAAGGAACCGATGATAGCCATTTCATGATTTGATTATGATTCCGCTACATCCTTCCTTGAATGGATTTATCTTGGACTTTGGCTTTGAACTTCAAAAGGAAACATCATGTAACAACCCGAAAAGTACCCAATTTTTCTAGTAAAAATATTTACTAACACTTTTCAGTAGAACTTAAGTTTTTAAAATAGAAATTTTTGTTCCGAGTCTTATTTTGAAATTCCGCGTTCGTATTTGGAATTTTTGAGGGATTCCATGAAAAGACCGTTTTTAGTCATCTTTGACTTTTCTTGACTTTTAAGTCGTCTTTGACTTTTCCTTGACTTTTTAAAGTCGTCATTGACGTTTTCTTGACTTTTAAGTCGTCATAAACTTTTCTGGACTTTTAAGTCATTTTTGACTTTTCTCGACTTTTATCCCCCCCCCCCCCCCCCCAGCCGACTTTGACTTTCGTTTACTTTTCCCCCGACTCGCCTTGTACGTTTTGAAGACCGAAAAAAAAAAAAAAAAAAATTTTTTTTTTTTTACAATTTACAAAATAATATTTTTGATTTATTTTTATTTAGATTTATTAAGATTTATCATAATTTAATATAATTATTTTGAATTTATTCGTAATTTAAAGAATAACTTTTACGGTTTAATTCCGAACGTCATTTAACGATTCCCGAGTCATCGTAAATCCCGAAACAAAACCGAAACTCGACTTTGGCATGAGTCACACGCCCATGTCATCGTTTTCCACTCACTTGAGATATTTTATTTGTTTCGATTACACTAATACAAATATCTTAGATATTTGTTACTTTATCGATCCGTCAGTTTAAATTACGCAAATCGATAAATCAGACCCGATTGTTCACCAAACCACACGGTTTTCCCTCCTCTCTTAGACCTTTATATTTTCTTTCTTTTCATTACAATAACATAATATCTTGATATTTAATTCAATTAACTTAATATCTAATTAATTACGGTAATATAATTATTATACCGAGTCAATTCCATAACAGCAATTTCAAAACCCAACTCACTATTTTGCTCTATATTACACTGCACTCCAACTCCCACTTTACTCACTAACAACTTTTCATTTTACAACAAATCAATTTAAGATCAAATAAATCGTTCTTCATCGTTCTTGAACGTTCTTCGTCGTTCTTCATCCGTTCTTCGTCGTTCTTGAGCAAAACCTTCATAAAACCTTCATTTCTTCATTAAATCCGTCCTAACTTATATTTCTAGGATCTCCTCTTCGCTCCCCATCTTCACGTACGGTTTTATTTCAATTCCGACAAAATCGTTTTCAACCCTTTAATTATGGAAAATCATATTTTAAGTTCTAATAATGTTTTTCTTGTCATTTCTTATAGGGGAAGATTTTGAAGACGAGTTTGGAGACTCGTATATTTTGGGTGAAGATTAGTAGAAGGGTTTCTTATTATATACTTCTTATTATTTTGGTGCTAAGTGGTTTTGCTATCTAAGGTAACGATTCCGAGTTACTCGACGGATATATGTTACATAGCTTTTGTTTTCTTTAGTTTTTGGTTCATCTTTAGTTTGTGTTCATATTATTATGATTTTATGATTTTTAGTTAGTAACATGATAAGTTGTTAATTTTATTATGTTGTATGAATTTATAAACATGTTAGTGTTCTTGACAAATTTTTATGGTTTCTTCATAATCATGATTTTTGTATGATTGATGGTTGTTTTGGATGTTTAAAAATGGATGTTTTTAATTAAAAACATGTTAGAATTAATTTGGAATTTGGGGTTGTTGTTTTGGTGGTGGCCGGAAAAGGGTGGTGGTGAACCGGACCAAACCAGCCGGTCCAGGCCGGTCTGGGTTGGTCAAGGGTGGGTCCGGGTTTTGGTCTTTGGGTTGTGTCGATGTTTGATAGTTTGGTTGTTGTTTTGACGGGTTTTAAATATGATAAAGCATGCGGGAAAAATTAGGAAACGGTTTTTAGTAAAAGTTAGAAAATCTGCCAAAACAGCCCAAACAGGCCCGTGGGCCCATTCAGGCCCATGTTGGGTTCGGCCCAAAAGTCAGCCAGTGGGTCCCACTTTGGGACATGTGACGGTTTTTGAGTTATCGTTATTCTATCGCGTTTTGTAATAATTAGCAAGTGAGAAATATTAATAAGTAAAATATTTAATTAAAAAGTTTTTCATAAAATTATTATTTCTCACATGTTAGAAATTATAAGACGAGATCGTAGTTTAATTTGATATCATTTAAGTCAAACGGGTTTTTAATAAGATTTAATAATTCACATGTTAGAAGTTTTAATAAAATAACATGTAGTGAATATGTTGATTTTTATGTCTAAGTCTATGTGGTAAAGACTCTTTTTCTAGCCGGTTTGACCAAACGGGTTTGGTCAAACTAAGATCTAGTCAGCCCCGTTTTGACTGATGACCCGTCGCGGGACTCGGGTCGGGGATTTGTCTTCAAGTAAGGTTTTATTTAATTATTGAATTAGCCTTAGTAGATATGAGGCGATATGATATTTGAATATGATTTATATGCAATTAGTAACATGATAGGAAGTTTTTCCCGTGACTGTTTGATTGTATGATATATGTCGTGTTGACTAAGTACCCATAGAGAATTATGAGTATATGGCGTCTTGACCATTCTAATTCTAAATGAGTATCTTGGACCATGACATTGATAGGCAGTACTATCTTTAACGAGTATATGTTCACCACTGATAGCTATTGTGTCACTGACTTGGGCCGTTTGATACCAAGCCGGGGGCATGGCTGCCTAATTGCTTCCACTTTGGGAATGGAGCCAGCTTAAGTACTAGCCATCTCTGCTTAGGGGGTCGCCTAGTAGAGTTTCTCATGTACGGTTATGTAATGAGACAGGGAATGGGTTAGCTGTTGTCGCTAGGTCTGATCAGTCTAGGGCTAGGATGTTTTCATACCTTGTGGTATAGACTCGAGTTACAGAAGTCGACTATTGACTGCCCTAAGAACTTATGCCTGTTTATGAGAAGTACTTGGTCTTTCATGTTTGTATGATTCTATGGAATCGTAGAAGGTGAGATGCAAGCAGGGCTAAGGTGGAATAGAGTTGGATACAGATGTTAACTGATTCAATGATATTATGTTGGATTAGGGTTGAGTGTTCAGGCCATGTTAACGGTAACCTCTGAGCTAGCATACCAGCTTCCCTACCTCGTGTTATAGTTTATATCGGTTTCACATGATAGCTTTCACATGCTAGGTTATATGTTAGTTATTTGTTTCATAACATGAAAAGCATATCATATATGTTAAGTTTTGTATTTTCCATATACATTGCTTTTATGTTATTCATGTTTAATTAAACTCGACATTTCGTGGCTGGGAGAACTCGGAGTTACTCCCCACTGACTGTGGCTTCCGTGTTTATATTTAATGCGGTTGGCAGGTTGTGATGCATACTTGGGTACATTGACGAGCTAGCGAGCGAAGTATTTACCTTGGACCTATATTCGGTTCTTAGATTGTATATTATTATACACTCTTTTATTTCCGTATTTATACGGGAGATATGTCTCCCGTCTTGTATAATTCTTATGTATAATTTTATTTCCTTTTCATTATGAACCTTTGTATTTAAGACACCTTTATTATGTATTCTCATATTTTATTCATTTAAATTATTTTTTTTCTTTCCGCAATTTTGAGGGTGTCACAGTGGGTTTGTACCCTAATCCCAATGGTATCTTTCCAGAGTTTCCTTCTTTGTATGGTGCAAAGGTACTTTTCCTGGTTCGGTTTAATAGTATTATTGGGAAGTATTCCTGGGATTTAAGTATGTGGTTGACTACTAGGTTAGAGTATGGGTCGAAATATAGAGGTACTTTTCTCTATCACATTCTTGATAGGTGATGAAGTGATCGTCACTACTTTGCCGTCTATAGGAATTTTTATTTTCTGGTGTAGGGTGGATGTTACTGCTTTAGAAGCATGAATCCATGGCCTTCCTAGAAGTATGTTGAAGGATGCTTCAATGTCTACAATCTAGAAGTTAATCTTTCGCTCGATTGGCCCCAGTGGCTATGGTGAGGTTGACTAGACCTACTACTTTCCGTCGTGTCCCATCGTATGCTCAAACACCTTGGTTGGTAGGAGTCCAATCCGTTTCTTTCATGCTCAGTTTACGTGCTGTCTTCAGTGGTATGACATTGAGTGCGGAGCCATCATCTACCAAAGTCATGGGTATATTATTCTTTAGGCATGTAATTGTGATATACAAAGCGAGGTTGTGACTAGCCCCGAAAGGATGTAAGTCTTCATGTGAGAAGGTAACTGGGTTGCTTATCTTGACTGAATCTTGGAAGACTAAGTTAACTACATCGTCGGGTGTAGAGTCGTGTGCTACATTTAGCTTTGCCAATGCTTGGAGTAGAGCTTGGCGATGAGGAAATGAACTCGCAACTAATTGCCAGAGTGAAAGATGAGCCTTTGTCTTTTGTAGTTGCTTTAGTAGATGGTCAGTAGATATGCCTTTGCCATCATTTGGGGTGATGGCAGTGGTGTTAGTAATTGGACCATTAGTAGATGGCCAGTAGGATTGCTCTGAGGGACACCTTGATAAGGGCGTCCTGATCGAGTAAGATAGTCTATATCTTGATCTTACCTACTGATGATTTCAGCTTCTAAAGTGATGACTCGTTCAACCAGATTGTCACATGTTGTGATCACCTCTTGCATTGTAGATTGTTGGGATAAGATTGGAGCTCGTGGTGCGCTTTCTTGGGGTGTGGTGTCCGGAATGCGTAGGGATGTCACGATGATTTCGAGCTCTAAGACCTGTTTACTCACATTTCTAGCTCATGCGATGAAGTCGTCGATGGTAAGAGAAATGGTGGAATACCCTTCCTCATTTTCGAGCACGTTAATTTCATCTTCAAATGGGGAGATAGGTGCGAGCAATCCAATGTGGATTCTTTATCTGTGATCGTTAGGACTCCAAGAGGATTCTTGGTGTTATTGGGCTTGCTACTAGGAGGTAGGGGTAGACGACCGTCTTCAATCATATCTTGGATGACATGCTTCAATTTGAAATATTTCTCTGTGTCAGGTCCTTTGCCTCTATGATACTCACAGTAAGCATTCTTTTCCGGATCAGATGTAGATCCTATAGGCTGGAGCCTAGGTAGCACGGACACTCTTCCTAACCAGCCGTCCCGTGTCGGACACCGTGTCGGATACACGGACACCTATAAATAAGTAATAAGAGGTTGAAAGACTAAAAGAGATTGATTAGAAGACGATTTGAGTGAGAAATGAGAATAAATTATAATTAAAGTCAAATTGTATCTTAAATTATTTACATATAATATCAAATAACAATATAAAAATAAAATCGTACGTTATTTATAACTATAAAATATATATTTTAATAAATTTAAATGCCGTGTCCCGTGTCCTAAATTTCACGAGATGCCGTATCACGTGTCCGTGTCCGTGTCCGTTTTCGAGCTACCTAGGCTGGAGCTTGCCTTGTTAAGTCAATATTTTTAAGGCACTGGAGTATGTGTCGCCGATGTTGGTGAACTTCCTTTGAGGGTTGTTTTTTCTAGGTGTTTCAACAAGGTTGACTTCATCGGTTTTTTTGGTGGAGCCGTAAGAATGACTTATTGAGCCTTGATACCCGCGACCTACCATTTTAGACAAGAGTACCTTTCGGATGTCGTCTTCGATTCTGGTCCCTAGCAATGTTAAGTGTTTAAAACACTTTATATTCTGGCATCTTAGGTGGTTTGCATAGATGAGTCTTAGATAGTCCACGAACGTTTCCACAAGAGTGGCCTCATCTGGACATTCGACTAATTGGGTACTAGTCTTCCTCCACCTACTTAGGAAGTCGGTGAAACTTTCCATCTCATTTTGAGTTAGGACCTCTACAGTATGCATGTTAACTTGAAATTCAGCATTGTCTGCGTATTGTTTGGTGAACTCAATTGCAGCGTCATCTTAAGTTACAATCTTCTTGTGATCTAGGGAATAGAACCATTGTTTGGGAATGGTGTCGAGAGATGAAGGAAAGATCCTTAGGAACATCTCTTGTTTGATGCCTTTGATAGACATATAATCCTTGAAAGCACGGATGTGGTTCAAAGGGTTCTCATGCCCTTTGAATTTCGGGATGTCAGTCATATTGAAATTGGTTGGCATCTGGGCATTTACCGCTTCATATTTGCGACTGTTCTCCCTATAGATGTCATCTCCCTTGAGATACATTAATTGTTCCTCCAAGTATTGGAGTTGCTTTTCCGCTCCAGTAATAACTGGTGGGGTATCGACTTCTGGTTTTCCCACGATGAGTGGAAGGTTGTCGTGCACACTAGGGTCCGGAATGTCTGCAGGAGGTAGCCTAGTTTCTACAGCAACGATTCGACTCTCAACGGCATTGAGGCGAGCATAAGCTTGGTCTTGAATTGGCTTGTTTGGAGATGAAGGAGCGCAGCTAGGATTTGATCATTACCATTTGGCGCGGTTTGATGAACACTTGCTTGACTGGTTCCAGGCATCTTGAAAACTGAGCAAAAGACCGTCAACGCATCAAAACACGATCGATCAATCTAGCACACTTACTCGAAAATACTCGATTTGTGAAGTGGGAGTGTGCCACTGTGTTTTAGTGAGTTTTGAAAATGACTAGTTTTTGAAATGTTTGTCCTAGACAACCGTAGTGTGGTTGTAGAAGTGTTGACTCGAAGTGGAGAAATGATTTTGACTAGACACTCAGGCAGAGTTTCGACTCATTTCGCGCTACTTTAGGCCACCTTTGAAAATGCTTTACGGTTTTTAAAAGGATTTTGATTTTAAATTTTTTGTCATGGTTTATTTATATAGTGGTGATCATGTATGGTTATACATATTTAAACAGGCAGAGTAACGGTATGCTGAGTGTATTTAAAAGGGATTTGGCTTAAAAGGTGGGTTGCCATACCAAGCAATCAAATCCAAGGTCGGTGGAGGGGTCCGTGCTAAACATGAGTAAGGTCCGTTCCCAGTCCATTTCCTCGAATAGTGAAAGCCCTTGGTGCTAACATGAGTACACATCGCGGTATGGTTGAGATCAATCGCTATCCATCCATGGATCCAAAGAAGAACTTGGACCTTCCGGACATGACGATTGGTCGAAAGGGTTGGAAATAAAAGATGGGATTTACACCCCCAGACTTACATGTTTGACGAAACGAGATTAACTAAGTTAACGTTTAGTGATTGCTCGACTCGAATGTACGTAGAAAGTGCCCTCGTTAGAGGATTTAAGTTGATTGATTGAATAAGTTGATTGTGTAGTGGTCGAATTGGTCGGTCATGCAACGTGATGGGTACTCATTCTGAGCTTACATGGTCGATTGATCAAGCACGTAGGTGTCGAAAGCTTAGAGCAAAGTCTAGAATGCAAAGAGAGAAGAGAATGGCGGAACACCCGCGTGCCAAAAAAGTGAGACCGGAAGTCTCCTTTTATACAAGAAAATATGAAGAGTTTTGGAATAACTCAAACTTTGAAAAGAAATGACGAAAATATTCTGGAAACGGAGAAAACAGGCTGGAGAAGGGGCGCAACAGGAGCTGCGATCTTCCAAAGGGGCGCAGCACCTGCTGCGTTATTTCCCCAGAGGTGTCTTTCTGCAGAATAAAGATTTCCACGTTTCTATTATGGGATTACGGTAGATCTATACTTCCTTTTGAAAAGATATGAGATATATTTTACCAAAAATGATAGAATTTGAAGATTTAATATATATCCAGAATATTCTAGAGCGTTCCGACTCGGCATTTTAAAACGGTTTCTAGAAAATGAAGCGGTTTTAGACCCGGACTCCAAATGAACTCTAATTACTGTCAAAACGACCGTACCGGTGTGTAGATGACGACCATAGGGTAGACACAAGTGTTTAAGCTATCACTTGACGATAAACTTACGAATTGTCATAAATGATTTCGCGTATCAAACATGCGGCCCAATCATCACTAGGAGGTTGGCGGAAGGTATAGAACTGAGGTATCTACACATCTTTAGTAGGGAGTTTGAATCAATCAATTAATCTACCTCTTTCTAATAACCTAGATCCCCTTTAATCCTAGATTAAAAGATTAGCTACTCATAATATCTAAACTAACAACAATAATAAAAGAAGTAAACATGATAACAATATATGAAAGATGAACAAGGAATAATTAAAGATGTAATGAAAACTAATTGAATAACAAAGGAAGATTAGTAAAATACCGATTACAAACTAATTGAAAGGAACGATGTTCTTGGAATAACCCTAGTAGCAATAATAATATTTCTGAAGTTTTCTAAGAGTTCTAGAGTAATAAAAAGCATAACCTAATTATGAAAGACGAGATTTGTATTTATACTAAAGCAATTAATTAACTAAACCTACTTTAGGAAACACACATCGTCAGATACCAGGTTGCTCGATCGAGCAAGAGTAAGTCTGCTCGATCAAGTTGGGTTCTCAGCTCCGCGCACTGAATAAACAGCTGCATTTTCTTCGCTACTTATCGGAATTCGACGTGTTACTTATCATTGGAAATCTAAGAGAAAGAGCTTTTTTTGCCATGTGAATAACCTTGATATGAGTTGTAGAGCTCAAGATATTCAAGTTTTAAGTTGAGACTTGTGGAAGCAATCATTCTTTCTACTCATTTAACATTTGTTTGGTCTTTCGTACTAATTTCTTTGACATTCCTTCTTGTTTCTTTCTTGGTCTCCATGTCAAGCATAAATTCTTCAAATGCAGAGTCCATTTCGCTTTACAAGGCATCCAATGCATCCAAATCGCACTGAATCTACAAAATAGCACACAAAAGCGGGAGTATTGACATTCTAACATATAATGACATCTAAAGCACAAAATCGTCACAAAAGTGACTAGGGGAGGCATAAATATGTATATAATTACGACTAATCACTAGCTTATGACTTCCAATCTCCAGCTTCACTCCATTGATATCAAACTCCAAGCTATGTTCCTTGGACTTTAAATCGACACTGATTTAACACTCAAAGTCCACCAAACGTTCAATTGTGAATGGCATCGGCAATTACTCAAATTATCGCAATAATACAACTTTTTACCTCATTAAATTTACCAAATCGAGCCTCTAAACCTATAATAAGACCGTCTCATCATACATCATTAATATAATGTGAAGGCAAGGCATTATATCGTAACTTATTGTATCGTTATCGATTCTCCAATCAAATTTACAAGCCATTTGTTTCAAATTTTGGTACAAGGGCAAGTTTAATTTATTGCTTTCTAGTCATTTAAGTTAAATTTATGTCGTTTCGTATCAGAAATTCAGGTAGTAACCTTTATACAAATGGTGACTAGGGTTGGATCGAGTTCTATCCAAGTTATTTTCTGTCTAGTTCAGTTATCTATTGAGCTATTTGGGTGGCAAGTACCTACAATGTTAATACGTGGTTATCACTTACGACAAGTGCGATACTTGAGGAAATTGAGCTAAGTTGAACTTTTTGAGTCTGAAAATGGTGTAAAAAGATAATGTTACCTTTAATAGTAAGTTAAACAAGTTTCTTACTACTGCAAATGCAAATAGTCACTTGATAAATTTCAGTTATCAAGAGCTCTAATGTTTAACTTGACCACTTTCTTTCTTAATACTATAACCTATGTATCTATAATAAGAACCATCTAATCTACCTTTCATGCAGAAGAAACAACCATAGGACTTCTCACAGAATGAACTCCATCCAACCAAGTAATCCACCCAAATTCATACTCATCACCTCCTTGAACATTACTTATTTGTCTCTCCTTCTTGACTGTGATGCTAAAACTCTTCTTTTGACCCTTATGCTTAAAAATCAAAGTACTCGGCGAGATCTTAACTGTGTACCCCTTTGGTGGCTTTACAAAAGCAATGTACGCACTTCTTCCTTTACCAACATTGGTCACTGTCCTTTTAACAGTCACTGTTCCGTTGAGCTTGGAAATGGCAACAGAAGGGTGATTTAGGTCATTTGACTTGGGTGTAATTTTGGGGCACTTGAAAGATGGGTCCATACTTTTCTGCCCCATCCCACAAAGGTAGGTCAAGTAGTCAGTGTAGGAGGCATCATAGACAAGTCCAGGATCCGAAGCCCTTGTTGGTCGAAGATGACCTGCTCCGAACTGAAAGGGATCTGCCGGGTTGCCTTTTGAATCGGTAATTAAGGATCCTTTGTTGTTGATAAGACCAGCTGCAAGGTAAGTGGTAACTAGCAAGTAAGTATTTCACGGTAAGCGATATAGAAGTTGGAGTTGAGAGTTACAGACAATGCAAGAGAAGAGTAGAGGTTACCAGTAGTGATAAGGGCGGATCGAATGGCGGCAGATGACCAAGTAGGATAGATAGCTTTGAGAAGAGCAGCAGCAGCAGAAACATGAGGGCATGACATCGACGTTCCTGAAAAGATGTTCCACTCGACACTCCTGTCATCTGATGATAATCTAGTCGGTCCATCCGCCTGTGACCATGCTGCCAATATGTTCAACCCTGGTGCTGTTATATCAGGCTTGAGAATGTTGGGGTCAACGGTATTGGGTCCTCTACTAGTGAAAGAGGCCATAAATGGAGCTGGAGTTGTGTGCAACACAGTTTTTGCTGGGATAATTTGGGCCATTGGGTGTTTAGTGGACTTGATATAGTTGAGAATTTGGACGGCCTCAATTGCCCCCACAGCTGTGGCCGGAAGGACATGTGGATCGGCAACAATTTCTTGACCGTTGGCAGGAGAATTACCGAGGATGTAACCAATACCACCTGCTCTATTCACTTCCATGCCTTTTCCTACCCTTGTGCCATTGCCCCGTAAACACATTACTACGTTCCCGCTTGCTTTCTTTGCCGACAGGCTGTTTGGAAGGCATTGCCTGCACAAATTTAAACCATATTTATTTGAGATTATAATATGAAGGAATCAAAAAATATAAGTGCCATATTTAAACCAATCAATAACATGATAAAATCTTCTTACCCAGCGAGATCTTTAGTCACGTTTGGCAGAACGATATCTCCTGCATACACTAATGGATATGTGAAGTTGTCCATCTTGTAATTCGTCGTACTTTCACCCTGCAACATTCATCAAAATTACTAATGTCATCAAAACATAAAACGAAGCAATACTCCATGGGTCGAATTGAAATTTGGGGGACGAATTAATAATGTACTCGTATTAAAGGGTTTTCAATTACCTCAAACGTCACTCCACTTCCCAGCACCACGGGGGAGTAAAACTTCCTATCTAAGCTACTAGCACCAACGGTAATAATCCATGGTGCTTGATTCGACAATGTACCCGGCTGGGGACCGTCATTCCCAGCACTGGCCGCCACCACAATGTTCTTCTTTGTAGCATGCAATGCTCCAATGGCGATCCCATCATCACTATACGGGGTTGGTACATGCGTCCCAATGGAAAGGCTCATGATGTTGACTCCCTCGTGGATGGCATCATCCATGGCCGCTAGCATGTCAGCATCAAAGCATGTGTTACCAATGACTTTCTCTTGGTTTGGGACGGCCCAGCAAACCTTGTAGATTGCCAGGTGTACCAGTGGGGCACCGCCTGAAGCCGTGCCATTTGCCAAGTCCCCAAGGAAGGACGTGTCTGGGACCGACCGCCCTCCTATAGTGGAGGACGTGTGGGTCCCATGCCCGTCCTTGTCCCTTGGGGACAAATAGTCTATAGATCGGTTTAGCGGGCCGTAGTGGCTCTCGTAGGCCTTTATGTAATGTCGGGCTCCAATCACCTTCCTGTGACAGTGGGACGGAATCAAGGTCAGATTGTAGCAAAATGACATAACTAAACATATTAAACATATTATGTAATCACAGGACTCATAGTTAACCTTTGGGAACAAATTTATTAAGCAAAAGTCAACTAAACACAATCAGAAACTAAATTAGAACTACTCAGAATTCAGAACATAATCTAATAATGAATTCAAAGGTCCAAATTTCTTATTAAAATGTCATTGATAGCATGCATGCTGGTCATAACAATCAAAAATCGCAGAGCGTTTCCCTCTTTTTGCAACCTATGAAATTACTTTGTAAATACTCCTAATTTCTTATTAGTGTGCATATTTTAAAAGCTATAACTCTTCGAATTTCTTACTAAAACTAACATATACTCCCTCCGTTTCGGTCATTTGTAAACCATTTTCATTCATTTGTTTATCTTTCTATATTAGGCATGTTTCCAATGGTTTATTTAATAAACTAATGAGACTATTGTCCACATGTCATCCAATACTTACTAACCACAAATGGTCTGCTCTCCTTTCCTTAAGCTTTGTGCCAAAAATAAAGGTAAACAAATGATCGGACGGAGGAAGTACTAGATTATGAGCTCTTCCAATTACCAGTATACAGATATTGATTAGTTAAATGGTTTTTCTAAAGCCAAAATATTCCCCTGTTTTTACCATATGCATTAGAGGATAACACATGCTGTATCACAGATTCACAATAGGACTAAAAAAGCTAATATTTCCTAATATTTCGAGCAGTATGACCTGACCCAAAAAACCGCTCGTAAATAACCCAAACCCGAAAACAACCCGCACATTTTGGTTTAGGGTTAACAAACGCTCGACCCGTAAGTCCGTAACTCGATCAGTAATGAGTAAATTTGTTGACATATTTTTAAAGCAACTGAAATTGATATAAAATAAAAATAATCTAAACTTTCCAAATTTTCAAATAGATTATGGTTATACTTGTTTCAAAAATAGATTTACCATATACTTCGTAATTATTTACTCAAATGATTAACATATAAATATAGTCCATAATTTCGTATGCCGTAGCGATATTGAATTTATTAGAAATAAAATGCTTACTCTTAAATATATCATGTATTAAAACGTATGAACTCGATGCGTATCCGTATTTTACAAACTCGAAGTAGACTTATACGAATCTTACCCGAACCAAAATCCGATTGTCTGACCCGTTTAAGAGGTCTGTCTATATAGTATTCTTTTTAAAAAGCATAAAGGTAGCGTTCAAAGGCACAAGCTAGACAACAGTGTGTCTAAGATTCCCATAAAGAAAGGCCAAAGGTTCACGAGTGAGTCAAGTAGTAATAATTTGATATTAAACTTGGCAGCAAAACATAGGACGCATCAAGATAGACAAGTAGAATCATTTTGTAGTAAACTCGTTCATTTTTGACGAAGAATACAAAATAAAAGAAGGCAAAAAATACAAAATAAAAGAAAGGGACAGTAAGCTAAAACCACTATTCAAGCTAAGCAAAGTAGGCATAAGGGTCGACTACTTGGTTTCTTGTTTCGAAATGGACATGCACCATCTACAATACTAGTTCAAGTTGTATTTGCTTTAATAGTATTCAACAAATTATTTACTCTTTTCGTTCCCATTATTTTTTTACCTTTACTTTTGGTGCAAAGATTAAGGAAAATGGAGGGGACCATTTGTGGTTAAGAGCTGACAAGTGGACAATAGTCCCATTGAGAAATTAAAAACAGTTGGTCTTATTGAAGACGAGAATATCCGTCTTCAATTTATACGAGTCGAATTGAATTCGACTCTTACAAGGAGGCAAGTGAGAGAGCAAGTGGGGTGTTAAATGGATCCCCACTTGTACTCTCATTTTCCTCTTTGTGAGAGAGAATTCAACCTGTTTTCATTGAAAATTTGTGAATAAAAAAATATCCACCGAAAACTTCCCTAATATATTCGAGTATGTGGTAATATAATGCTGAAAGTAAAGGTGGCACTCTTGTACAAAGTAATGATTTTGATAGTTATGGATTATGAACAAAGTAACATTCTCTGATTACATTAAGTTAACTAACCTCTATAAAAAATGTTAACGATATATTTCAAAATACAAGAAATTCTATAATTCATATAGACATTTCCTTTACCAAGTAATGGTCAGGTAAATTATGTGCATGGAGTACTGAAATCTGGACCTAACAGTAATCACATGAAAACATATAGGAAAACTGAGAACACACCCAATAAGCAAATGAGCCTATCACTGAGGCAACCAAAGGAAAATCCAAAAGCTATTTACCAATAAAAATCCAGAATTTGAACATAAAACAACAAATTTGAGTCACGAGACTCTCTAAATTGTACGTATGATCAGAAATTCAGAACTATACCTGATTGAATTATTGTTATTTGGAGAGTACTATATATATATATATATACAATTAATTATCAATTATTGTGAGTAATTGTATAGTGGTTTAAGTAAAATAAAGTAAAAGAAGGCACACTAACCTATTACAATGAGACGAGTTGAAAGCGTCACCCGTTTGGCAGATTCCTTTCCATGATTTGGGGATTCTACCCATTTCTTCATCACTGTAACTCCTTGCTTCTGGCCAAAACCCTGTTTAACACCTCAATTATTATGCATATACTACCTCCGTCCCGGTCATTTGTTTACCTTTGCTTTTGGCACAAAGACCAAGGAAAGGGGAGGGGACCATTTGTGGGTAGTGTCATAAGATGACAAGTGGACAATAGTCTCATTGGGTGATGAAATTACTCATCAAAAGTCTTCCCAATATAGAAAGGTAAACAAATGAATGAGACACCCAAATATGAAAATGGTAAACAAATGACCGGGACGGAGGGAGTATATTATTATGTTAACTACTCTCTTTTAATTTAGGCTAGTTTTATTAATCATAACAAAGCTTTTTTTTTTTTTTTATTTATAAAATGTAAGGATTTCATTAAAGTCAATATCAATCGATTACAGTACATGCTAAAAAACTTTTTCAATCATTTTGCTACTAATACAACAACCCTAATGAAAAGATAATACAATAAATCAATTATAAGAAAGATTAAAACACATGACATTCCCTAGAATGTATATTAAATAGTTACGAAATTAAATTTAATATTATTATTGAGGACATATTATACAAGAGTAGGTATTCCCTCGGTCTAATTAAATTATTTACAATTACTTTATTTTGCGAGGAAAAAGTAAAGGTAGTGTAAACTATTGACTAAATGAAATGAGTATATTTCAAAATAATACTTCAATAATCAAAATTCGAAACAATCAACTAATATACAAATGGTAAAAGTGTGTAATTAATTTTATATAATTATTTTTGTATAGGTAAATTAGCTAGGCTACGATTTAATTTCAAGATAACAGTTTAAAATTAATAATACATATATATTTTTTCACGTAAAAAATTAATTATTTCAATTATGTAAAACAAGTATAAACAATTGTGTAAACCCTAAGGGTTCCTTTTAGGGTCTAGTTCATCTTAAGAATTAATAAGATAAGTATAATATAATAATATAAATGATATAAATACTAATAATAGTAAATATAAATAATAATACTACTAATAATAAAATATTAAATATAATATAAAAAAATAATAATAATAATAATGATAATAATAAGGGTTTTTTGCTTTTTACCACCTAATGTGTTCAAAATTTTACAAATTACCACCTATTGAGTCTATTTTTACAAATAACCACCTTAAATTGAGGAAAATCCTTACAATCCACACCTATTTTGTATTATCTTGACGGTTCTTGTTAATTATCGTTTCGGTTACGTTTTATCGTCAAACGATTATTTTAATTGACCAAATTACCCTTCATTTATCATTTATCACTCACTTCTCATTTATCAATTATCATCCTACCCCATATTTATCAGTTTTACACTTTCCCCAAATTATAATTTCTGATGAACCCTAATTTCCTTATTCACTCAACCATCTTCCCCTTTACTTTGATTTTCTGTCAATTTGTTCTGCACATTCAAGGTAGTGTGTACAAAGCTGATAGTGCGTACAAAGCTGCAAGTGAGCCCTGCACAAAAAGATGACACTTAGATTAATACCCAGTATATTGAAAATATATATGTTGATTACAACATCAGCCCAATGCCACAAATGGTGAGAACATATATGTTGACTGTGTACAATTCCTCATAAGATAAAAGCGAAAGATATATGTCAGATTTGCCTAAGGTTTATGAAGACCAATTCAAATTCCTTACATACATATAAGAAAATCACTGCCATGTCCACCTTAGCCATAGGGAAAATCACTGCCAAATTTTATATCAATCAACATATATATTTTTGCTTTGTTGTTTGGTGAGTAGCACATACAAAGCATGATTCTTTACATACATTTGATTACCTGAAATTTGAATCACGATTGCAGTAGTCGTCTACCTTGAATGTGCAGAACAAATTGACAGAAAATCAAAGTAAAGGGGAAGATGGTTGAGTGAATAAGAAAATTAGGGTTCATCAGAAATTATAATTTGGGGAAAGTGTAAAATTGATAAATATGGGGTAGATGATAATTGATAAATGAGAAGTGAGTGATAAATGATAAATGAAGGGTAATTTGGTCAATTAAAATAATTGTTTGACGATAAAACGTAACCGAGACGATAATTAACAAGAACCGTCAAGATAATGCAAAATAGGTGTGGATTGTAAGGATTTTCCTCAATTTAAGGTGGTTATTTGTAAAAGTAGACTCAATAGGTGGTAATTTGTAAAATTTTGAACACATTAGGTGGTAAAAAGCAAAAAACCCTAATAATAATAAATGTTAGTAATACTAATATTTCCATTAATTAATCGTAATAATATACTAATAAATAAATATATTAAATAAAAATATAATAATAAAAATAAAAATTATAATAATAAATAATAGTAATATAATAAATTTTAAAAAATATATTAATATAATAATAACAAATTAATTAATATAATAATAACTATGATAATCGTAAGAATAATAATAATAATGTTGAAATAAAGTAAGCTGAACTGAAATGATCTGATCTGAAATGAATTGATTGGAGCTGAGTTGAACTAAAATTAAGTCCAAAAGAACAGGGCCTAAGAAGTGCATGTTAGTCGTTTCTACAAAGTGAAAGATTTAATTATAAACTTTCTTCAAGGATATTAATAATAAACAGTTGTATTCTTTCTTCAAAGTTACGCTGTAATACAGTAAAACTATATTTTAAAGCTATCAAGGAGATTAGTTTTAAAATGTACTGTAATTAACTTCATTATCTTCAGCTTCAAATGAAAGGATAAAATAAAAGGTTGGAACTTGGAAATCAAAGCCCAGGCCGCCGCCAATATTGGGCTGAAAAGGTTAAACGTTTTTGTTTAATTTGTTGAAAAGTTTTAACAGAATATTGTTCCAGTACTATAGTTAGTTAAAGTTCCGCTTTTGAAACTCTTCCAAAAACACAATACAAGTCGCTTTTCTTCCAGCTAAATCTGGTCACAAGGCGATGTATTAAATTGGATTTTATACCCCGTATTACCTAACACAAATTCTCATTTAAGATGGCACGATTCAAAATTCAAGACGGCTTAAGTCCCCTTATAAAGAGCAAGTGGGGGGCACTTCATTTGCCCTTTACTTGCTCTTTGTGAGGGACTTGACCCGTCTTAAGTCTAAGACGGATCACTCCGTCATAAAGGAGAGTTGTTGGTTAGGTAATGGGAACAAAAATTTTGACAATATTACTAAACTGCTTTTGGTGAAACTATTAAATTATTATGTTGGGTTAAAAGTCGAGACCGGTAAGAATGTAATGGTAAAGGACAACAAAGCTCGATCTAGTCTCATTCTTATCTTAAGAATTTAAAAATCTAGGGACAATTATTTTAGTATACTTTTTTAGGAGAAATGGAAAATAAAATTGCGAACGGAGAGTATAGTTGATTTAAGCATGATAATATATTAATATCCTTATAATTAAGGAAATAATATCCCTTAGCTTTATTTTAGGTCATTTCTAGGGTGTTGTGTTTACGAGTCCCTTAGAGAATTTAAGATTAACTTGTTTATTTATTTCGTAAACACCTTAAAGAGTAGATGTAGTTAAAAGTATTACTCGTAATTGTTTCTTATAATAAATAGGAGAGACTTGAATAATTAAAAACTTTCTCATCATGATAAATTTAAGGAAGCTACAAATATATGACCGGAGATTCAAGTATAAAGCTACTCCAAACCATAATTTTGTCTTAGCTTCAAGGGAGCCATAAGACCTTGATCGATAGCATTTTAGTACTCCTTGTGTCTCATCCATTTGTTTATCACTCATATTCAAACAAATGATTGAGACAGAGAGAGTAGTTTTTAGGTTTGAGTGTTAAATCAAAATTAAAAATTCCAAATATAGGACAATTCTTAGACAATCATCATTAATGGTGATCCTATGCCAAAAACAATATTTTGGGAATTTGTTTATGTATAACAACAAAAAAACGAACAAAAAGATAGAAAGAGACAAAAAAAGTACATAAAAATTAGTTAAGGAAGAAAAAATAGTTACCACTATCAAAGACTCCGACGATGACGTTACGTCCATACTTAGCTCTTGAGAGAAAAGTATTACGTTTTGGATCCGATTCCAACTGTGGTTTTATTTGCTCTTCTAACCCTACAAACTCCCATGATCTTGTTGTGTGCGCTCTATGCTTCCTTGGGTGACTTTTGAACACTCTCACCACTTCTTCCATTTCTATACCATTTCATTTTCAATTTATTAAATCATTTAATACTTAAAATGATACGGAACAATAATCATATTTACATGGTTTATAGGTTTCCTATCTTTTCAATTGGGCACAATATATAATAATGAGAAATTATATAAAAACAAATCAAAAATGAATCCATAAAATTGCGTCCCACCACGTCGGTGCTCTTAGGAAACAAAAACAACTCTTCATGGAATAAGAAATGACCCGGACAGTCGGAGTATGACTTTAAGCATGCCACGTATTGTGTAAGGGGATTATGAGGGCTGTTTTTAATAGGAAGTAATATTCGGAATATTACTCTAATATTGTTAGTTAAAAATAGAATATTATTATGATTATATTTCCGAAAATGTGTGCTTCAAGTTGTACTATAAATTGAAGATTTTGATATAACCCACAATCGAAAGTTTATCCCAAACCATTCTATTATATGGTTCTTTACAGTTTTGATGTTAATTAGATTCGGACCTTGTATTTTGAAATGTGTATATAAAAAAGTATAAAATGGATACAAACCGGATAATTGGAAGGCCTCGTGGGGGGTAAGGAGGGCAGCAAAGCCATTAATAGAGTGTTTGTAACTGTAGAGAAGAGATGCTCTGGCTTCTTCCTCTGTTTCCTTAACTGAGGCCAAGTATTTGTGATGTATCTCCTCAATCTCATGCACTGCTTTTTCTCCACTGTGCTCCCCGAAGTATACTACATATACCTGTCACACAATAATACGTACCATCTTCTTATAAATCACATACGGAGTACTTCCTAAGTTATACGGAGTAACAAATTGTCCACCATTAAAACACACAATAGTCTAATATACTCCCTCTCGTCCCAATTATTATCATTTCAGTATGTTCAAATGATTCTTTACATTTTCTTTTTTAGGTCTAAATGAAAGGTTAAAACAATAAAGTACTCTTTAAAACTCACATCTTTTTGATTTGTAAGTATAAAATATACAAGTTTATAATTTTACAAAAAAAAAACATTCTTACCCTTTTAAGTTAATGCGAAATAATAGTATCGAGTATTTCAGTTTTGAGTGATATCATGTATAATAAGCATTTAACAATTTAAGTCGACTGTTTTGTAAGAAAATTTCACTATTTTCATCGAAAAGTATAATGAAAAACACGGAGTTGGAACATAACTGACCTCATTTCGAGAAGAAGAAGCTATGAAAGGGAAAAGGCAAAGAAATAAACAAAAAACAATTGAAAGAATCCCCATTGATGAAACTTTGTTGTGATCAGTTGCGATAGCCGAATATGTGAAATGTTACGAGGTTTGTGGTGATATTTATACTAATGGAATCTCTCGTATAATTGGTTTTATCTTTTAGAAAATTTGTTATTTTGCATGATAATTGATGATATAAGTTGCATTACTTTTAGGGGTCGTAACCACTAGAAGCAAGGTAGTACTTTGCATCAATACCGATAATGTATGGTCCAATCAAGTCGCTATAAACAGTCCAAGATTATGTGGGTATCCTGGTTGTTATGGTGTCTTTGGATTTTCTGTTGATTTTCAATTTTATTCCTATTTCAATATACCTCAATTATGAGTATAATCGTATTCAAGTATATTTCTCGTTATCATTTTAACTAAATTGTTATCGTTTTTGGTTTATATTCAAACTATTTAAGTAATGATGCTATGTGGGAGCATATAAAAAGACATTTGTTTTTGCAACAAATTACGTAATTAACAAGCTTTTTTTTAAAATAAAATATTCTGTACTAAATAATCAGAAAGAGTTAAATATGGAGTAATCAACAAATGACTAGTATATATAATTAGGCTATGTGGTAGCTCAAACCTAAAAAAGTAGCTCAAAAGATAGATGAAAGTTATAACCTGAAAATGTATCTGATTTATATTAAAACTATTTGGAAAATTAACTGAAAAGATAGATGATATTTGGACAAATGACCTAAAAAGAAATGCTTTATCATTGTTATCGTTCATTTTGTTATGATGGTTATTGTTGAAGTTTACACTAAGATAAGGACCCGAACTATCATAAGAAAATTCTGTTTAGGATCTAAACTATAAAATTTTACAGTCAAGGACTTGACTGTAAAATTTTATAGTTTATCCCGTTCATTAAAACCCACCATGATTACCTCCCTTGCAAACGCCAAAGATCACCTACGATAGCCATCAAGCCATCCAGGCTCGTTACGACAGCGTAATAGTGAATTCAAGTCATCATCGTGCCAAAATCGAAACCTCTGATTTGAAAAAGCCTTCTCCTTCGAGCGCACCACCATGATGTAGTCCGCGCGCCAGAAACGCTACCCAATTTCAAGCAGAAATTTATTCGGATAAGGGGAGCGAATCAAAGGTAGTTTTAACATGTTTTGGCTATAAACGAATAAAAGAGAGACGCATGCATAACTCAAAACGAAATGAAAATTAATAAAGTAGTTTTGGCTAACATCAAATTCTTTTGGTTCTGTTACGGTATGAAAAAAATGGTGGACGTATGCAAGTTAACGGCAAACATAACGGTGGGGTACTATGAAGTCCTTAACTGTAAAGATTTATAGTTGAGATCCTTAACGTAAAAATTATCAATAGTTGAGGTCCTTGTCTTTGTGTTAACTCGTTATTGTTGTTGTTGTTGTTGTTGTTGTTGTTGTCGTCGTCGTTGCCGTTGTCATGGTTGGTAATTATAATGTAAATTTTTTCACTATATTTGCACAAGTTTGCAACATGTTTTAAAATCGATAAAACAAGAATTAATATATCACAATTACGTTAAAAAAACAAAACAAAAAAACACAAACAATATATCATCTAAAAATATACTTTGTCACAATATATGCAGAGAGGACTTTTTAAATGCATTAATTTGAGATCATAAATATCAACAGTAGTAATACTTTAATATAAAAAGTAAAAGAGTAGAAAAGGTAGGCAAAAATATAATCACTTAATCAGGTACCTGAAATCTCAAATGCTACCCTAAGTAGCACTTTATGTCTGAACCTTATTTAGGAAAAAAATGCTAGTTGGCAAACACGTCTAAATAAATCAGTTACCTGAAACTTTTGACAAAAAGACTACGGAGTACTTTGATTAAAACAGGTACCTGAAATGTTCTGCCAAACAGAGCCTTATTGAGCACTCGACTATCTTTTTTGTTAAAATGTAAGCTTATCGTTGAAGAACGAACAAACTATTACAAACTATTCAATTTCAAGACAAAATGAGATAATAGATACAATAGGACATGAACAACCCTACTACCTAAAATCCATGCATTTAATCCAATAAACATCATCGAGAGGGATCCTATTTTGAGGATATTGTCTAATCCTCAACTTAAGAAATGCGCCAACCAGGGAGATAGCGGTTTTAGGCATGAGGATGCTCCCTTCAAGTCTTGCTTTGTTACGCTGCAGCCAAACAGAATAGTATATATTAAGAGTTGCACAAAGGCAAATTTTCTTCTTCACTTGGGACCATTTCATTCTGCCAATCCAAATCACATCATCATAGGAGGAATAGGAATATGTAAAGCTGGAGAAACCCTAGCCATGATAAGGCAGTAGTATCTACACACCTCGAACAGGTGGGTTACTGATTCACTAGCAGACCCACATCACAAATACATTAAGGGCATTCGTGAAAATCAACCAAGCCAGAAATGAATGTTTAGGTAGGCAGAAATTATTCCACACCAACCTATCCCATCCAACCTTCTGGCCATTAGTCCTTAACCATTCATATCCTGCAACAATAGAGTAGTCCTTAGCAGACCTAATGCAAGTACCATTCATGTATCCATTCTTTAGTTGATCACGAATTCTACAAATAGTCTTTCAATTCCAGCTCATGTGAACCTTAGGAATGTGATCAGTCCATGCATCTTCTCTTAGATAGATATGGTGGATCCATTTAACCCATAGACGGCCAGGTTTGTTATAGATCCACCATACTAATTTGCTAATTATAGATCCCCCTCTTTTATAGGAACACAAACATGATCCCAAGCCTTCAAAGGTACTCTCATGTAATTGTTAGTACCATCTCACTGATAATTCCTGCAAATATTATCCAAGTTACATTTTCCTCTTTTCCATAGAAGGCAGTCTTATGCGAAGCGATTATTTGATTTAGTCCATTTAGATTTGTGGGGGCCTTACAAGACTTGCACTATAAGTGGGGCAAAGTATTTTCTTACTGTGTTAGATGATCATTCAAGGGTTACATGGATTTATCAATTTCAAAATAAACATCAGGTTCCTGATTTGGTAAAGGCCTTCATTTACTATGTTGAGACACAGTATGATACAAATATTAGAGTGTTTAGAACTGATAATGGCACATAAGGTTTTAAGCAGTATTGTGACAGTTTATTTAAAGAGAAAGGGATATTACATCGAAGGATTATTGTGGGAAGCCCAAATCAGAATGGCCGGGTTGAAAGGAAGCACATACATCTGATTGAGACAGCTAGAGCATTAAAAATACATGCTCATTTGCCTAATACGTTTTGAGGAGAGTGTGTCTTTGCAACTACATATTCGATCAATAAGATGTCTACATATGTCTTAGGTTGGAAAACTCCTTTTGAGTTTTTGTTTAGAAAACAACTTAGTTATGATGAATTAATAGTCTTTGGGTGTCTTTGTTATGCACCTATGCCATTGTCATCTATCTAAGGATAAGTTTGGACGTAGAGGAAGAAAATGTGCCTCCATATGATATCCTTTTGTTCATAAAGGATATAGGTTGTATGTGTTGGAGCTAGTGTCCTCCACAGTTAGTGTGATAACAGCTAAGGTTCACAGGGTATACTTTATATTATAATCAGTTGATTAACGTTTATCGATAACGGTTGGCTTGCTATATAAGTTTGACGTTATTGTCATAAAGATGGCGGTGATCAACTGATCCCTAAAAGTCACACCTAAAGGATGTGTTTGAGAGATGTGATTATTTGAGAAAATAATCATATTGATGCCTTATTAAATGACTAAAAGGTTAGTCGATGTATTTGACTAAAAGGTTAGTCAATGAGATGATGATACGATTATTTAATAACGATTAAATAATGTTAGCTGGTAATTGAATATAAAATGTTATATTTAATCAATGTATATAATGTTGGTCTAAACTAAATGTAAACTGTTATATTTAAGTTGGCGGATATGTGTTACACGATATTATTATAGTATATTGGTCCGGCATTACTCGGTTTATGTGACGGTCCATTACTAGTAATAATTAGAATACATATTACATTATGTACATATTAAAATGATATGCTAAGTGCTAACTACCTAATAGAGGTTGAGTTAAATAAGGAAACTAGGTTTTTTTCCTTCTTTCCTCCAAATCTCACGGCACATATAGGGAGAAAAAGAAGTTTTTCTACTAACCCTAATTTGACTCTAATTGTGACGGCACAAAGAAAAAGAGAAGAAAAAAAATTCTGATTTTTGGACTCTCTCATTCATCTTCATATTCATCATCAATATACACACAAAATTAGAAGTAATTTTTGGGTATTCGTTCTAGCACGACGAAGGCATTTCTTGAACAATCTTGGTGTAACGATTAGGAGAATACCTACTTTGATATTTGTTCTTAGGCCTTTTGCTAGAACCGAAGGTTATTTCTTAATCTCTTGTTTTATATTATGCAATTTCATTTATGACTGGAAATTCATATAGTTATAATTTCATTATAATCCGAAAATTTTAAAGGGAAGTATACCGATATTTCCCACAAGTGGTATCAGAGCATTAGGCTATGAAATTATTTTATATGTTTTCATTAAATGATTGGTATAATTTAAAAAAAAAAATAAAAAACTAAGTTGCTGTAATTTTTTTTTTCCAGCCGAGAGTTTTTTTTTTGAGCCGTGTGTGTTTTTTTTTAGGGTACCATTTTTGATTCATAAATGTTGTTGTTTTAATTAGTTAAGATAATAATATAATGAATTAGTTGATGTTTAGATTTAATGAGGATTAAATTGAAATGAAAATGGAATTTGTTATGGATGTTAAAGAACATTCATTGTGCTAAATTTTTCGGTATAAATTTACAAAACAATTATGATTAGTTGAGTATTTTGATAATCGATTAATCATGATTTGGATATTCATTTTAAAAGGTTAATTTGAATCATCTAGTTTGTATCAATATTTAATAATGATTAGATGTTGAATGTTTGTACCGATCTAGTTTTATTAGCATGATCAAATTAAAAAGATTATTTTGTATCTTATTTTTACTGTTCATCGTGGCTACGCCTACTGTTCATAAAAATTAGGGTTTGTTTTGTTTTTTTTAAACCGGAAAAAAAATAAAAAAAAATAAAATTTTTTTTTTTTTTGTACCTGCTACTGTTCACGGCTACTGTTCATCCGTGAATAGTGATTTTTTTTTTTTTTTTTTTTTTATGTATTTTTGTTTTGTTTATTGCATTATAAAGATAATGTATGTTGTTTGTTGTTGTGAAAAATTTCACAATGATAGATACCCTATTATTTTAAAAAGGTTCAAAATAATGTTGAATTTAATTTATGTTATACCCGATAATATGCATTAAATTGGATTATGGTTGATTAAAATTGTTGTGTACAATTAAGGAATTGTCACATAATTTTGATCATTTTAAAGGTGGTTTGGATAAATTAATCACCATAATTAATGAATTATGTCTTGAATGTTTAATTTATTTTGTTGATGCATTTTATTTGGTGGAATGAATGAATGAATGAATGAATGGATTATTTTGGTATTTTTACAAGAAGTTGTAATTTGTATTGCTTAGTGTGGGCTTAGTAGATTGTGTTATCGTAATGATGGTAACATGGTCTTTGATGTATTTAGAGATCTCGAATCTCCCCTTTGTAATTTTTAATTATAATTTTTAAATTAGAATGTAAATAGGTTTATATTTTGTAATTTTAAAATTGTATTTTTGAGAAGACCAAAGATGGAGATCGGATAGCTCACTCCCGCTGCATGGATCAAGATGGAACGTCAAGTCAAGCTTCTAGGGTCCACAAGGATGGATTCCAAAGTGTAATTTTTGTTCTATTTTGATAGGATAGGCCACACTACTACTTTGTACTTTGATTTTCATTTTTCCGTTCTTATTGTTTTTCTTTTGCATGATAGTTAGTGCATCATATTCCGCCTAAACCAAACCACCTACTACTTAATTGCATGAAAATTGACTCATATAGATTGTATGTTAATTATCATGGACATCCAGATGTCACTCAAAATTCTAAAAGCTATCATCTTAAATTATTCATTCTCAAATTGCTAGATTATTCGTTCACTTAAATGAATAAAATTAAAGCTGATGAACCATCCTCTAAAACCTAAAATTGAGATTAGTCTTTATAGGGAAAACTGCTATGAATCCCTTCTTCGTCGGTAGACATATAGGACCTTACTCTCCATATGACCCCTTCTACGTTGGGTAAGTAGTATGTGTTGACCTATTTTACCTCAACATTATAGTCCGAGTAATATCTCGTGATTATGATGGACTAAAGATAGAATTTACAGAAATTTATCGACCAGGAATTCTAAAAGTAGAATTAGCCAAGTAGTTGGCTTATCAATTTACAGAAATTGATTCTTGGGATCATTTATATAATGAGGGAGGTCAATTGTATAAATGCAAGAGTCTTCGCATTAATCGGTTTTGCATTAGACTTAATTAAAACGATGAAAATGCTTATTATGTTTTATCTCCTTTTTCGCAGTGTAGCATTCATTTATATCGATAAAATTGTTATAACAAATGGCTGGACATGCTGATGCCCCTATGCCAAGTGCCACGCTCGCACGCGAAGCCTGACTTAAGATGTTCATGGACAACATGAATCAGTACACACGACTGAAGAATAACTGGTCCAACTTTGCGGACTGGGAGGCTTCATTACGGAATGCTGCCATAGATGACGGTAAGTTCAAGTACTTGACTGAGCCACTACCGCCTAACCCAGGCCCCAATGCAGGAGCCAATGAATCACTTGCTTATAGTGATTTCGTAATGGAGGCGGGTGCGATAAAGAACGTACTCATCTTTTCAATGGAATCCAATTTGCAAAGACGATTCATTGCCCAAGGTGCAAACAAGATTTTCACCACGCTCACTAACGAGTTCTCAAAAGCACCGCAGATCGTTATGTATGAGCTTACCACTCGCTTCTTTGAAGCGAAACTCCAGAAGGGCCAACCGGTTAGCCCACACATTCTCGATATGATCGAGAATCTCGAAAAACTGGAGGCACTTGATTGCAAAATCAAAGAGAGCGTGGTCATTGACCGCATGCTTCATTCACTTCATGATGGTTTTGCCCAATTCAGGGCAAATTACTATATGAATGATTTGAAGAGAAATCCTCATCAGCTACACTCACTTCTCATACAGACTGAGAAGGATCTGAAATTGAGTGGGAGCCTGAAGCAGGACGTTCTCATGATTGCAAACAAGGGTAAGGGTAAGGGCAAGGCTCAGGCCGACCTAGCTGTAGGGAAGCCGAAGTTCAAGAAGCCAGGAAAGGGCAAGAGTGGGCCTGGTGAGACTAGCAGTAGCTCACAAGGCAAGACAAAGAGCAAAGAAAACATGGAGTGCCACCATTGCCACAAGACTGGGCATTGGAGGCGGAACTGTCCCGTGTATGCTGAAGACGTAAAAGCAGGCCGAGTCACTCCTGTTGGTATGTCATCTTTTATTCATATGATTGAGATTAACCATGCAAGTTTCGGAACTTGGGTACTTGATACTGGTTGTGGTTCTCATCTGTGTAATCATTTGCAGGGCCTAAGAAACATCAGAACTCTCGAAAAGGGTGATGTGGACCTGCGAGTGGGGAATGGAGCAAGAGTAGCTGCCGTTTCAATGGGAACATATGTAATCCAACTCCCGAGTGGATTTGAGTTATTTTTAAATAACTGTTACTATGTACCCTGTTTATCTAAATACATTATTTCTGTTTCCGTACTCGATTAAGGATGGTTTTTCATTTGTAATAAAGGATAATAGCTGTATTTTCTCATTCAACGAAATGATTTATGGTAAAGCAGTTTCCATGAATGGGATTTATGTTTTAGATCAAACCACATATATATTGCATGTGAGTAGTAAGAAAGCAAAGGTTGGTGACAAAGATCAAACCTATTTATGGCATTGCCGTATGGGACACATAAATGAAAACCGCGTGAAGAAGCTCATTGATAATGGGACTATCTCCCCATTTGACTATGAATCTTTTGGCACGTGTGAATCATGTCTCATAGGCAAAATGACTCGAATTTCCTTCAAAGGTGTTGGAATGCGCGCTGCTGACCTATTAGGACTCATACATACAGATGTGTGTGGACCTATGTCAATCAACGCTAGAGATGGCTATAGATATTTTATCACTTTCACGGACGATTTGAGTAGATATGGATATGTCTACTTAATGAAGCACAAAAGTGAGTCCTTTGATATGTTGGAGCTAGTGTCCTCCACAGTTAATGTGATAACAGCTAAGGTTCACAGGGTATACTTTGTATTATAATCAGTTGATTAACGTTTATCGATAACGGTTGGCTTGCTAGATAAGTTTGACGTTATTGTCATACAGATGGCGGTGATCAACTGATCCCTAATAGTCACACCTAAAGGATGTGTTTGAGAGATGTGATTATTTGAGAAAATAATTATATTGATGCCTTATTAAATGACTAAAAGGTTAGTCGATGTATTTGATTAAAAGGTTAGTCAAATGTGATGATGATACGATTATTTAATAACGATTAAATAATGTTAGCTGGTAATTGAATATAAAATGTTACTCCCTCCTATTCTCAATATTCCTCCCTTTTGATATTTGCACAAGGATTAAGGGTACGAATAAAAAACAATATAGTACACTAGTGGACCTAAGTAATTGGAGAGAAGGTGTTAAAATTAGTACATTAGTGGGTTTATTATATTAATATAGTACACTAGTGGGTTTATTATATTAATAAAAGATTGGCCAAAAATAGAAATAGGGAAGAAAACCTGAATGGACCGAAAAGGAAATAGGGAAGAATATTGAGAATAGGAGGGAGTATATTTAATCAATGTATATAATGTTGGTCTAAACTAAAATATAAACTGTTATATTTAAGTTGGCGGATATGTATTACACGATATTATTATGGTGTATTGGTCCGGCATTACTCGGTTTATGTGACGGTCCATTACTAGTAATAATTAGAATACATATTACATAATATACATATTAAATTAGATGCTAACTACCTAATATAGGGGGAGATAAATAAGGAAACTAGGGTTTTTGTTTTATTCCTTTCCTCTTGTTAATCTCACGGCACAAGGGAAATAAGAGAAAAAAATAAAAATAAAACCCTAGTCTAGTACTCTAATCTAACGGCACACACAAAGAAAATGAGAAGGAAAAATTCTGATTTTTGTCTCTCTTATTCATCTTAATATTCATCATCAATATACACACAAAATTAGAAGTAATTTTTGGGTATTCGTTCTAGCACGACGAAGGCATTTCTTGAACCATCTTGGTGTAACGATTAGGAGAATGCCTACTTTGTTATTTGTTCTTAGGCCTTTTACTAGGACCGAAGGTTATTTCTTAATCTTATGTTTATATTATGCAATTTCATTTATGACTAGAAATTCATATAGTTATAATTCCATTATAATCCGAATTAGTTAAAGGGAACTATACCGATATTTCCCACAATTTATGCATGCTAGGAAAGTTCATGACAAATGGGAAGGTAGCACAATTGTGTTAAATTTGTTAACTGAACAATCTGACAATAATATGAAAATGGGACTAGGTCATGAATGTTATGGCCGTGGGGATCACTCTAAATGCAAATATACCTCTTCTGAACGTGATACAGGTCATCTTATAGAAAACTATGTTAAACACACAAAAGACCTAAATAAAAATATGAACTTTGTCAAAGCCTCTAACACACAATAGGAAGAAGACATGTGTCCTAATCGTGAACCCCGTGCAGAAGAGGTCAGAAATAATGAACATCGATGGTTCTACGATATGAGTTTTGTTTATAAGAAGAAACCTAACGTGCCTGAGGAAAGGTAACAATCTAAGAAGCAACAATCTCGGGAACCTAGACAACACCAAAATACCAAAACACCTCCTAGTATATCATACCCTAAAAGAAAAATCATAAGACAAGTTTGGGTTAGAAAAGATATGATATTTAGATTAACTAACACTAAAGGACTCAACCTTGCTTGGGTGCTTAAAAAATGTATCTTACTTGTCTTGCGGGTGGTTGTGAAAGAAAATAACTTATGGTACCTTGATAGTGGTTGCTCAAGGCACATGACCGGAAATAAAAAATTTATTTCTTTCATTTGAGCCTTTTGATGGAGGTAAGGTCACCTTTGGAGACAACAAGAAAGGCAAAGTCATTGTTGTTGGTAAGATTGGTATATCTTATTCTCATTCAATTAGTGATGTATATTTAGTAAGTGGTCTCAAGCATAACCTAGTCAATATATCTCTATTATATGACGAAGGTAACAAAGTTGTTTTCCACTAGATATTTGTCGCATCATAATTGAAGGTACTAGTAAGGTTATACTTGAAGGACATCGTAAACGGAATGTATATATGATTGATTTGAATGATGTTCCTACTAACTCTTTTACATGCATGAAAGTAAAGTTAGATGATCCTTGTCTATGGCACAAGAGATTTGGTCACATCAGCTTCTCTATCATGAATAAGCTCAAAAGGTGGGACTTGGTTGAAGGCTTGCCAAAAATCAAGTTTGATAAAAAGAAGATGTGTGACACTTGTGTCCGATGTAAGCATGTTAGATCATCCTTCAAACCTAAAAGAGTAGTAAGCACGAATCATGCTCTAGAACTTGTACATATGGATCTTTGTGGCCCAATGAAGGTAAGAAGTAGAGGCGGATCCAGGTATGTCTTCGTTCTAGTTGATGATTATTCAAGGTATGTTTGGCCTATATTCTTGCAGTCTAAATATGAGACTTTCGATGAGTTTGATTATCTTATGAAACTCGTCCAAAACAAATATAAGTCTAATCATGTTTCAATTCGTACAGATCATGGCACCAAATTTGATAATCAAGCTTTTAAAGAATATTGTAGGGTTAATACTGTAGGACACAAATTTTCTGCACCACGAACCTTACAACAAAATGGTGTCGTTGAATGTATGAATAGAACCCTGGAGGATATGGCTCGAACAATGCTCTTATGTAGTGGTCTGCCTCGTAACTTTTGGGGTGAGGCCATTAGTACTTCGTGCTATATTCATAACCATGCTATGATTAGACCTATTTTTACAGAAAACCTCTTATGAAGTCCTTAGAGGCCGAAAATGTAATATATCCCACTTGCAATGCTTTGAGAGTAAATGCTTCGTTCATAACAATGACAAAAATAGGTTAAGCAAATATTATCGTAGTAGTGATGAGGTTATTTTTATTGGCTATTCTGATCATAGTAAGGCGAATAAAGTTTTTAACAAAAGAACAAAATGCATCGAATAAAGTGCTCATGTTATATTTGATGAAAATGATTCTTTTGATAAGTCTATACAGGATGATGACGAAGATGAAAATAAACCTGATTTTCAATTGTCTAAGGATGATCCTCCAGAGTTGGATGAAGAAGAAAAGGAGATCGAAGGTACACATGATGAGTTTGAGATTTCTTCAAATGATATTGGAAAGAAAGCTGAAGTTATTGGTTATGATACTATAACTTGCTCTCAAAACAAGGGATTAAGTACCAAAGTTATAGATGATGAAGCTATAACCTTGAACTTAAATCAGAATAGTGAATCCAGAGTTATATATGATTGACCTATAACCTCGAGATTGAATTCAGGGGGAACAACCATTGATTCCGAAACATTTGAAGGTTCTACCTCAGACTCTAATGAAGAAGTGCCTGAGACTTCTAAAAAGTGGAAATATAAAGATTCATATCCAATGTATTCAAGCATTGGTAGCTTACGAAAGGGTATTCAAACACGAATATCATTGAACAAGTTTTGCTCCTTTTATTCCTCTCTACCATTGAACCAAAGAATATCAAAGGAGCCCTAACTGAGCCAGACTGGATCGTTGCCATGCAAGAGGAGTTACAACAATTTTAGAGGAACAAGTTTGGCACTTAGTTCCTAGACCAAAGGAACGATCAATCATTGACACGAGATGGGTCTTCAGAAATAAAATGGATGATACGGGAGTTATTGTGGGAAACAAAGCAAAATTGGTCGTTCAAGGATACAATTAACAAGAAGGGATTTATTACAATGAAACCTTTGCTCCCATATCTTGTCTTGAGGCTATTAGATTGTTAATAGCATTTGCAGCTCACAAAGGACTTAAATTATTACAAATGGACGTTAAGACCGCGTTTCTTAACGGATATTTGGAAGAAGAAGTATTTGTTGAGCAATCCCCCGGATTCTTTGATAACAAGTTTCAAAATCATGTTTCAAAACTAGATAAAGCTTTATATGGTTTGAAACAAGCACCAACAGCTTGGTACGATAAATTGTCAATTTTTTTACTTCAAAGCGATTTACAAAGAGGATCTGTCGATAAACCTTATTATTGAAATCAGAGGGGTCAGATATATTAGTTGTACAAATTTACGTAGATGATATTATTTTCGGTTCAACTAATAATAAACTCTACGATTATTTTTCAGAGTTGATGACCTTAGAATTGAATTTAAGATGAGCATGATGGGAGAACTCAAGTTCTTCCTTGGATTACAAATCCAACAAACCAAAGAAAGTATGATTGGCTCACTTCTCTATATAACTGCAAGTAGGCCATATATAATGTTTAGTGTATGTGTTTGTGCTCGATTTCAATCGTGCCCTAAAGAATCACATATGGTGGCAGTTAAGAGAATTTTGAGGTATTTGATTGGTACATCTAAACTATACCTATGGTACCCTCTTGAATGTAATGTCGATCTCATAGAGTATTCAGATGTGGATTATGTAGGGTGTTCACTTTATAGAAAGAGTACATATGGCATTATCACACTTGTTGGACCATGGGGATAGATCTAAAAGGATACTAGCATTAAGTCAAGAGACTTATATAGATAAGATTCTTGATCGGTTCAACATGAAAGACTCTAAGAGAGGCTTTATTCCTATGGGAAGTGGGATCACTTTGAGCAAGTCAGAATGCCCTACGAAAACCGAGGAGATTGAACGCATGAAATTGATCCCTTACGCTTCAGCCGTTGGATCAAGCATGTATGCTATGATGTGCACTCGTCCCGACGTTGCATATGCCTTGAGCATGACAAGTCGTTACCAAGCAAATCCAGGTGAGAGTCACTGGATAGCCGTAAAGAACATCCTTAAATACTTGAGAAGGACCAAGGATTCGTTCTTAGTGTTTGGAGGCGAGACTGAGTTACGTGTAAAAGGTTACACAGATGCCAGTTTTCAAACAGATAGGGATGATATGAAATCCCAATCCGGCTACGTTTATATGATGAATGGAGGAGCTGTTTGCTGGAAGAGTTTCAAGCAAAGCGTTACAGCGGATTCTAAAACAGAAGCAGAGTACCTTGCAGCGTCTGAAGCTGCAAAGGAAGCTGTGTGGATTCGGCAATTTTTGGAAGGACTAACTGTAGTCCCTACTGCCAAAGATCCTATCACAATTTATTATGATAACAGTGGGGCTATTTTTCAGGCAAAAGAGCCCAAGTCTAGTAACAAGTCTAGACATGTAATTAGGAAATATCATGTAATTAGAGATTACGTGGACAGAAAGGAAATTGACATTTGTAAGGTTGGGACAGATGACAACATTGCTGATCCTTTAACCAAGCCTTTATCAAAGGCTAAGCCTGATGGTCATGTCGTCACAATGGGATTGAGACGTGTGCCAGAATTCCTTTAGATTATGTAATATGTAATAATTGAATGTTGTATTAATTATTTCATATAGGATAATGGCATTCATTGTTCGAGTTTTATTTTAAACTCTTTTATTTAGTTTGACTAAATTTAATACTTTGTTTATCCGAATAGATTGTTGGACCCTATTCAAGTGAATAGGACAAACTTAGTATTTTGTCCCTAGTCACTCTATGAGGTGACGTCTCGAAATGACTAGATTGTAAGTCGATCGATGGTTGGTTCAGCACCATGGGGTCATGGAGATGACTGGTCGTTTACATAGACAGACTGTATGACACTCTGTCGGACCGTGACATTGTAGAGACCCTTAAATCAATTATTTGATGCCTGGTCGTGGCAGGGTCTTCTATCTTATTCCTATAAGTCGATTCTTTTGACTGGCGATCGTCTATCTGAGTCGGTGCAGTTTCCGATTTGTTTTGGTTGATGTTCTAGGTCGTGCCGTAAAAGGAGGCCGATGGACTTCTTCTGGATCATGGTGATCTGCATCATACAGAGTAGATGGATCAACAGGAATTGTCCACCCACGTTGGGTAAAAACATCTTTAGGCCACTCGAGGAGTAGTTACTGTAAATGCGTGGCCACGCTCGGAAAGAGATCTATGGTAGATTTTCCGGTCGACAATTACTCTCCCTATCGAGAAACCACTCTAGATATTGTCATCGCAAGTGCGACCTGGAAGACACCTTGCGTTGAGTGGGAGATGTGATAAAGAGACAAGAGAATCGGTGACGCACACTTGTGTCAGACAAGTGGAGATTGTTGGAGTAGGTGTCCTTCACACAGTGCGCCACATAATAAATCTTATTATGGAATATAATTGGGATATTTATTGACTATATATATGATTAGTCAGTTGATTAACGTAAATCAATAACGGTTGGCTGACTAGAGTTTGACGTTATTGTCGTTTGACGGCGGTGATCAACTGATCCCTTTCGGTCACACCTAAAGGATGAAATCCAAATAGTAACTAATTATTTGTATACGATACAGTTAATTAGTACATTACATATATTCGATATGTACGAGAGTTAATTGTTAGAAATTGAGTTAAGAACTCAAATTCGATTAAACTTATTTTTCAATTATGCGATAATTGACTAATAAATTTATATCTTATTTTAATACGATTAAATAAGATTTAACTTAGTAATTAATCGTTAAATTACTAAATTAGTTGAGGTTTTGAGATAGAGGTAATTAGTTAATTATATTTACAAGGAGTTGTAAAATAAATTAACCAGCATTGTGGGACCCATTATATATTGATATAATGGTAAAATATTACTTAAAATGTTAAGTACATATTATTTATTTAATTGAGTCATTTAATTGTTATATGATCAAATTAACACTTAATTATACAAGATAATTAACCATATGATCAATAAGTATTTGTGAGACAAATATCAAAAATCAAAATGGACCTAACTAGACCAAAAGTGGCCGGTTATGATGTAGTTACAAGGGTGATGATTTTGTTCTTGTTGTAACTCTTTAGTTAGCTTTTGAAAGTGACATAACAAGTTTAAAACAATCATCATCTTTTCTACAACACTCCACTCTAATGCATGTGATCAAATTATGCAAAATAAGAGTCCAAAATTGGACTACATGGTCCGGCCAAATGGCCTATAAAATGAGCAATTGTGTTCATTTTTTTTACCACTTCATTTTGTGCTTGTTTTCTTACTTCTCTCAAAAACCTCATCTTCTTACTAAAACTCTCAAACACTAATATTTACTAAGTATTACTAGTGTAGTAATATAGTCATAATATTAGTAGAATAATATCTATCTTATTATCTAGTTAATAATAAGGGTAGATTATTTGGGTTAATCTTGGTGCAACTTAGAGGAGATCTTCTACTTTGGAGATTATTTGTGTTCATCCATATTATTAGCTCAAGAACAACAAGAAGGAGTTCTTGTTGTGCCCTTATATTTTCCATATCAATGTGAGGAAATTTCTTCTCTTATATAAATGTCTTTATATTTGCATGCTTGTTACATAGATAATTAAATACTAAATTAACAAGTAATTTAGCAACTAATTAGAGGAGTCTAATTAAGGTCTATGGACTTTCAAATGTAGCATTGAGTGCTTGGGGAGGAGAGAAATGGTGACGGTTGAGTGACTTAATGAGATAAATGTGATGGGACGTGAGAGGGCACAACAGTTTAAGTATATACAAATTTAAATTTGAACCCCCACCCCCCCCCCCCCTCCCACCCCCACAACGTAGCAAACACCAATAGGTTCACATCAGTTCAAGAGGGATTGATGAGATGGCATATGTGGAGGGCGTTAGATTAAGGGATTAGATATAGATCGATCGATTTAATCTGAAATCTTAAATTAATACGTCGGTAATTTTTTACCAAAACAAAGCCGACACAGAGTCAATAGTACAAGCATGAATTACAAAGGATAGGGTAACCTCCCATTCAAAATAACCATTGCACAAACTATTATCATTAATAAAGAATTTTGCAATAGCATTCGCAACTTCACTAGCTGACGTCTTCTTAAAGATGATCTTCAAATATTTTGAGTCCTTCAATTTTCCCTAGAATTATATTTTCACAAGGACCACAAGTAAGCGGGGTCCTTCCTAAGAATAGCAATTTACGAAATTTCTACTGTCTGAAGAAATCACACTAATATCCATGGACAACCTAATATGACATATCCCTTCACGTATGGCAAGAACCTCATAAATAAACGGGTTTGGGGCAACCACACGAGTAGACCAACCTCGAACCACGAACAACCACTATTTCTTACCATACACCTAATGTGATACACGGATTGGGGACCCTTGGCGAACTGTGGTACACGGGGAACCATGGAGGGGGGCACTTGGATGGAAAAGCGTAGAAATACGCATTTGTGGAGTCGCCACCAATTTTTATAGGAAATTGGAACCGTTCAAATACTTTATGCCATGTCAAGACACAAAGTAATGACATGAACACTAAGAACTCGTTACCCTTAGCATTCTATGCCTAGAATGACTCTCGTGGATGCCAATGAACACGGATGCTCACAGAGATCTGAAGTAAGGGGCGAGGGTACGTATTAGGAAGCTCTTTAATCGAACACCCAATCCCGCCCGCCTCGAAAGCGGCCTCTACAAATATTAGGGAAATCGTTCATATTTGATATATTATCGATTATATGCATGCAATGCAACATTGAACATTTTAATCCTAGCATGTGGATTAGACTATGTCGGTGAACATGTAATTAACACTCAATTATGTCGAAATTGGGATATAGATTTGATTACACATGAGAGAAAAACGAAGAATCATACAATTACAATGACTAAATGAGATTACAACGGATTACTGGATCCACGTCAGAAATATATCCAAAACGAAGATTTGAAGAAAAAGGAAACGGTTTGAAAAACTAAAAGACAGATTAGGAACAATATTACGATTAATGGTTAATTAATTACGTAATTAAAGCTACGTCAAGGCGAAAACATGAGTTCAGGGACATATGTCAACCAAGAACAGGCGCAGCAACAGCTGCGTCCTCTCGAAGAGGCACATGGCTTGTTGCGTCTGTTCTTGAGTTAAATTCTGGCTTTTAAGTCAGAATCGCAAGCAGTTAATGTTGTTTTGTATATTTACGATGGATTATTGACCTATGACTCGAGTAGAAGTGGTTTAAAAAATTAGTTACACTACAATTTATATCCACAATGAATCCAGAGATTTGATATGAACGAATCGAACTTCTAAAACCCAAATTTGATTCAAAGACAAAAACCCGCTAATATTGAATTTATAGGGATCTAAGCCAAGAAAAAAACGTTTTATGTGAAAGATAAAAATGATTTACAGTTTATAAACAAAGAAAATCCTTCCGGAAGGCGCGGCTGCTGCTGCGATTCTTCCCGACGTCATGATAACCGCTAAAAAGGTTTTATAAAAAGGTTTTATAATTAAAATCGACTTTGAATTTAATTCTGGCGTGAATCTTACACTAATTGAACTAATAATAAAAAATAATATAATACGGGATTTAAAACCTCAGACTTACATGTTTGACGAAACGAGATTAACTAAGATAGCGTTTTAGCGATAGCTCGACTCGAATGTATGCAGAAAGGGCCCTCGTTAAAGGAATAAAAAATCGATTGATTAATTGATTGATTGATTGATTGGTTGATTGTGTAATGGTCAAATTGGTCGGTCATGGAAACGTGATGGGTACCCAGAACGATCTGAGCTTACGTGGTCGAATGATCAAGCACGTAGATGTCGAAGAGTTTAGTGCAAGGTCTAGAATGCAAAGAGAGAAGGAAATGGTGGAACACTCGCATGCTTAAAAGTGAGAACGCAGCTCTCCTTTTATAGTAGAAAATATTAAGAGTTATGGAACAACTCAAACGTATCTCAAAAACGGAGAAAACAGGCTGGGAAAGGGGCGCGGCAAGAACTGCGATCCTTCGAAAAGGCGCAGCACCTGCTGCGTTATTTCCCAGAGGTTTCCTCCCGCAGAAGAAAGATTCACACGTTTTTTTTTATGGAATTGTGGTAGGTCTATACTTCCCTTTAAAAAGATACAAGATATATTTTATTAAAAAGATTGAATTTGAAGATTTAATAAAATATCTAGAATATTCTAGAGCTTCCCGACTCGTTATTTTAAAACGGTTTCTAGAAAATGAAGCGGTTTTCAACCCGGACTCCAAATGAACTGTAATGACTGTCAAAACGACCGTACCGGTGCGTAGATGACGACCAAGGGGTAGACACAAGTGTCTGAGCTATCACTTGACGATAAATTTACGAATTGTCATAAATCATTTCGCGAACCAAACATGCGGCCCAATTATCACTGGGTGGTTGGCGGAAGGTATAGAACTAAGGTATCTACACCTAATACTAGCAAAGGAGGAAGAGGGGGAGAAGGTCACATTAATGTTGACTTTTAACTAATTATGCAGAGGAGGGGCTATGCCATTAACGCCATTTTCTTAAGTGGTTAATTTCATAGATATCCTAGGCTTTTTTTTATTGACGGTCTCTCAAACATGTAATTGGCGGTTTAATTATTGACTCGTGTAAATTACGAAGATATGATAAACAAATTAACGAAAAGTCACATATGAATGGCTAATGATATAGTCAAATTGTGTCGGGTCAATAGGTTAGTTTTATCGTAATGAACATGCTTAATACCGGGTTGTAATTGGAGTTTTATTTAATATGCCGGTTTGCACTTTTCTTTGTAATTTTTGGGGTTTAATTTGCTTTGCACTTGTAACTTTGTAATTACGACTTTTATTTGTATTTTGTAAATGGAAACTAGGTTTACATATCTGCTAAACCAAGAAAAAGGAGGAGAGTCAAAGGCAAGGCAAGAGAACAAGTGTAAAGTCAAGGAAAGCAAAAAAAATAAATTTTTGAATACTTGGCATGTACAAGCAATAGCTAAAATGAAGAATTGAAAAACTCGGTTTCACAAGGTTCAACTTCAAATAACAATATCTCGATCTACAGACCTCTTATCGATGTGAGGCTAAATCGAGGTGATAGCTTATCCTCTTAGCTTTCCAAAGGTATGTTGCACGCCTCAAATGACCTCGAAAGAGAGAGATATGGCTCTCGCTAAAATGTGCTGTAAAGCTGAAACCGCAGGCTGCGGTTTTGGTCTGTTTCAACGGACTAAAATTGGCTTTGTTCTATTATTTTGAAGGCTCACTTTTGTGTAAAATTGAAGGGTTAAATACCCAACATTTATCACTCATTTAGGGTACCTCCTTACCACCAAATGAAGGATGAAACCTCTTAAAACCCTTACAATTATTTTGAGCATTTTATTAAGAAAACTTGTAATATTCCATATTTAATGAAGGCTAAGCAACTATTTGGTGTAATTCTACCTAAAGGTTCAACCTTTCCTTTGTATTTGTAAGATTTCTGTGACAACCCTCGATAAAGCGGAAATATAAAACAAACAAGCATGTATAAATGTCGCGGAAATACGGAGTTTTTAAAACTTTTTACATGCAACAGTACGAGGAAATGTCAAACAACCAACAAATTAATGATATTACAACGGAGACGTAGTCTCTAAAAACAAATAAGAGTCTAAGGGGAAGGTAAAACGTCGAAAGTCAACGCCCGCTAGCTCACATGGTCTCCACTTAAAAAGCATCAACTAGCACCTGTTCATTCATTAAACATGAATTTCATAGTCACTCGGGGTTCTCCTAGCCATATCATATCAAAACTCACATAGGCAAGCACATAATCATATTTCATCATGCATACATACCTATCATGTCGGATACAAGAATAGAATTACATAATAACCATATATAAGCATATGAATCATCAATCATATCATCATCATGTAATAATGACTCGAGGAAGACGTACTTTGGCAACCATATAGATCGCTAAGGACTTGAATTTCACCATTAACGACCATATGCTTGAGAAGGTTGGGGACTCAACAAGCAAACCAATCATAGGCATCCAATATTCAAGTATACAATCCAACACACGATCAAACATACTAGCAAACACGCTCTCACGGTAAATGAAACGCACTAGCTTCTGCACTATGCAAAACAAGACGACCACATACTCTAATCTTCTCGGTAGGACTACGATGATAATACAGTCTTAGTCTAAATCAGCCTAGACTCTTGGGACAAGGCGTGTACCCAATTCGACATGTGGCTAGGCATGCACACATCCAAGACTCGGTAAAAAAAAATAGAAGCCGAGTACCCCAAATGCGGAAGGGCGGCCAACAGCATAGGCAGACAGAGAATAAGTATACCACTCTTGGCAGGGCGGCCAATAAGAAAGGTTGTCACAATAACTAGTACTCATATCAATGAGGCGTCGTGAAAACGGTTAAGAAAATACGCTACATGCAAATAACACCACCTCGCAAGGATACAACATTTGACGGTCGGGTCGATCAACGCATTGCGTTCGCCTCCCAACAACGTCGTCATATCCTCACTAATAACAATAGAATGTATCTCTATCGCTCCGACATCAAGTCTAACGAGTATAAAGGTACAAACGGGAAATGAGAGCTTAATATTATACAACAACCAAGACTCGACGGACTACTCATGATATACATGACTCAAATGAGCTAAACATCCAAAACCGTCACTAAGAATGTAAATAAATAATGTGTGATACAATATGGTCATTATATAATTATTCAAGGTCATTTCATAAGATTATAACATATACCAACCATAGGAACCGTCTAAATTGGAGTCATGGGAAAAAGAGGAGAAAAGATTTTACAGGGGGTCCCCTACCAGTCAGGCAACCGGCTGCCGGCCGGCCGGCTGGGCGACCAAGGCAATTTGCAAAACTCAACAATAAAATATAAGACTCCGAGCCGATCGGCCGGCTGGGGGTCCCTTCACCTTAAGAAAATCAGGCAACCTTCACTGTCTCCCAGCCGGTCGGCTGAACGGCGGCCAGTCGGCCAGCTGTGAGGTACAGACACTTGAATTATTCCAGAAACCATAAAGGGGCTCTCAATCGGTCGGCTAATTGGCGGCCGGTCGGCCTGCTGGGAATTTTCCCTTGTCCAATTTTCGTCAAAATCAACATTTTCACTTAAGGAGGTTCTCAGCCGGTTGAAAATCCGGCGGCCGGTGGGTCGGCCGGGACTCCCTTTGTCCGAAAATTATCAAAACACAATAATTTCAAGTTAAATCATTTCACACCCATTTGCATTTACTAACATAATTCATCACGAAACATCATTTAACGCAACATGTGAGTAATAAACAATTTCATACAACATTAAAACATCATGAGGCTATCATTTAAGATATTAAATACGATTTTAAACAATGATAAGAGGGGGTTAGCATCAATATACTAATTTCCAGAAGTTTAAGCATGTGAGATAGATTCCAACATAAAAGCACATAAGATGTGACACCGAGTAACCCGTCTACGTTACCTTTGCTAGCTGTTCACTCTTCAAGTTCCTCTTCAATCAGAAAATAATCGTTCTCCGGGTCTTGAAGATCTTCTCGCAAGAAAATCCAACCTTGAGATAAATTCAAGCTATAAGGAAAAGATGAAAAAACAAAATTCTACAAGAAAGAGCCTTTCTTACCTTATAAGAAAGAGAAAGGGGAAGAATGAAACAAGAATTAAGGAAAAAGAGTAAGGGATGAGAAAGTTATGGTGGTTTTGAGTTATGAGAGATTTATGAGTGGAAATAAAGTTTTAGGATTTTTGTGAGGGAGATGAAGTTGGGTATTTGCTGAAAAATGAGAAGATAAAGGAGTTATAGAGCTTACTTTTGATGGGTAAGGATAATAGAAGGCCCAACCTTCACTTGGGACCCTTACTTAGTTAAATTTCTGAGTAGAACCCGAATATGGGCTCAGAAATGACGGACTAGACACGGATTTAACCCAACAATTAAAATTCTAATCGAAGACTAAAATTAAGACTAGCTAATAATAAAAAAATATTATAAAATTCTAATTAATTACTAAAATCGTGGGTGTTACAATTTCAACCCCTATCCTTCTTATTAGTAGCATTACTTTGTTCTTAAGAATTTAATGAATGTTTAAGCAATTGTATTAATCATTTCTTTGTTTTATCCATCCTCTTGCTCATATTGTGTGAATGGCTTAGTTCACACTTTATATTGTAGAAAGCTTACATTTTGCATTAAACGATTTAATTTTTTCTTTGTGTGAGTAGGTAATGTTTGATATTTTTCACTAGTTGGCTTAGATTAGTGTTGGGGTATTCCTAATCTTATTTCTATGCTTTGTAGGCTCTTAAAGTCTCTACCTTTTCTCTAGTGTTGGCTTAGATACTAGTTGGCTTGGTAGGGAAGGTGATGATACATTGGCTTAGATGGTAGTCACTAATTGTGGGATTAAGGGTACATTAGGCTAATAATTTAGTGGTTGTTATTCTTGCATGAACTTAGGAGGGCTTTTCCTTGAATGGTAGAGTTGTTGCACCAATTTGTCTCATCTATTGATAATCTTTTGCATCTTTTTTTACTTAGATGTCACTACGGAACTCAAATCTCTTTTGGTTCATGTTAAATATCGTTTACTATTGTTAAATACCTATTGTGTGTTAATATTTTAATTCGTGTTGTTAATTCCGTCATCAGACTCTTAGTTAGCGATTAGTCTTTAGTGTAGTCTTTCTTAGCTTTACCTTTACTTTCTCTTGGGTTCGACCCGTACTTTCGCTTTACTACCTTAATTAGAGTCTAGTCTAGTGTTTTTTAGGTATTAATTTGTTAATTTGGTATGTTATTACTAGTTTTTATGACGGCTAGAATAGACGTGTCAAATTTTGGCGCCGTTGCCGGGGAAGACAACAAAGCTAAGATAGTCTAAACTTTTGGCTTAAAATTGTATGTTTGTCTTTGTAAATATAAGGAGTCAATTACTTGTTTTATATTGTTTAATTAGTTTAATGAGATGGCTAGCTTAAATTTCCCCCAATTTGAGAATGAACCATTTTATGCATATTTTAATCGATTAGATGCTTATGCCTCTAATTGTCATTACCCTTATAGAAATTGGGACATTTGTCATGTATTGTTCGATGTGATGGATTATGAAACTATGTCACATGTCCTTCATTTGAGTAAGATAAAATTTAGGTATGAGTTTGATAATGAAGAGAAGTGGGATTTTTTTATTTACTTGGCTAAGGAGACTTTTATATGCGAGTTGGAAATTCTTGTCAAACCCAACACACACATGATGAGAAAATGCCTACCCATGATACACCTACTATGAGCACCAACGAGATGTTGCAAGCTATCTTGCAAAGCCAACAAGAGTTTCTAAAATGCCTAAGATCCGACCGAGAACTCAAAGACATGGCATTGAGGAAAAACGAGCTTAACGATACAAGGTTCGTAAAGATTGAAAAAAAAATGAGCCAAATTCTTAGTAACAATGAGAGATGTGATGCCTATGAAGAGTTTGTCCATGTTCTAGATTAATCCCATGTTAACCAAGACTTTGAGGTTGAAGACCCTTCTTCCCCTAAGCATGAAATGAGTCACTTTTATAAAGGGTGTGTTGTTGATGAGTATGATTTTGGGATGATGAAGATGATGTGTGTGACTTGAAATCCTCTTTGGCCTTACCATCCATTGAGATCCCTATTTACAATCCTTGTTCCGGAGTTGATGCCTCACACCTTAAGAAAAACTCTTTAGTTCGTAGTAATTCTTGCCCGGATTTGAGCTTTAGGGAATTGGGGAGTGAGATGTTTGAGAAGAATGAGCAAGAAGACATGAGTTTCGGGGAGGTTGAGTGTGGAGGTCTAGGAGGTTGCTAAAGAGAGAATGGAAAATGTGTGCTTAAAGGTGTACCCTTGCAAGGAGGAACCGCCTCAAATTTTCTTTGAAATGCCATCAAACTTATTCCACAACGAAGCTCATGAGTCACATCATTCTTACTTCGTTTTCACAAATCCTAACTTCTCTTATAAGGAGCCTTACCGTGAGAGAATTGTTATATGTTAGTCATGCTTGTGATGTTTTGGCTTCCTAGTTCCTACTACCTTCATTGCTCTACTTTGTGGGCCAACATCTTTGATAAGCTACTAATGGCGTTGAGTTGTTTCGTTCTTAACTTTTGAAAAGGAATGATCTTGAAAATGCGTCGAGAAAACGACGAAAATAAAAAGCGCTTTACGGAAGGCAACCTATACTTATTATTTCATATTTCCTGTCTTACCTTTACATTCTTTGTACATACCCTTCACATTGAAGACAATGTGGAAACTAACTGTGGGGGAGAAGTTTGAATGTAACATATGTAAGTTTTATTTCATGTTTTGATGCATTATTTTGAACAAAAAAAATGAAAATCCCGGTTAGGTGAAAACCTACAAGGGTGGGCACCTAAGCAAGATTTGGAAGGTGGCCGAGGACAGAATGAAAACCCGAAAAAAGAAAATTTTGACCAAAATGAAGAATCGAGTTGCGATCCACCCATGAGTGGAAAGGAAAGCTAAGGTGCAAACCCGAAATCGCACCTTAGGCAAAATGAGGGATTTTCGAAAAAAAATAGAAAAATAAAAAGACAAAAACAAAAACATTGATCATAATACATCCTATGAAGAGGATCTTGGAGGAAAAAGAAGGGAGTGATAAGGAGGGCTTTGGAAGGAGACTAGATTAGGATTTATTTTGTTTTTTAGTCACACATTTGGTTCCCTAAATCATAATAAATCCTCAGTCAATACTAACTAATAGTCAGTGATAAGTAAGGTATCGAATCCACAACGAGGCGGTAATAATCTATTTGCTATAACTAAGTTCGTCTTAAGGTAACAATTTCTTGAAAGTTTGGTTTTGGTTTCTAAACTAATTGCAAAAACAATAATAATAAACGATGAATTCAATAAGATTAAAAGTCTAGGGTCTCAGGTTCACTAGAATTATTATCAGGGGTAGAGAGATAATCAATTAACATGCAATAAATTTATCTAAGGTCACAAGATCGATCGATTCAATTATGCCTATTAGATCTACAATTTAACATGCGAGCACTATCATTAAACGAGTTCTATTCAATTATCATAGCCTATCTTAGTCTTAACCCTGTCGTTGGAAATCCTAATTTGTAAGACTAGTTAGTTAATCCTGGCCAATAATCAATTAGCTTGGTTTAAAACGATAATAAAACGATAACTATGAAATTGCAATTAAATCAATTAAGCTACCCCTTCTAACAATCTTAGATCCCCTTTCAACCCTAGATAGGAATCTAGCTACTCATAACGATGTAAATAACAGCAATAATAAATAAGGTAAACATGATTAACGATGAATAAAAGATTGGACAAAGAATAACTAACGATCTAATAATAACTAACGGAAGATGATTAGTAAAAATACTAATTACAAGTTTCAAACGAAGGAATTAGTCTTGATGAATTAATCTAGTAGCAAAGCTAATGAAACTAGGGTTTCTACGATGTTTATATGATAATAAAGTGTAGGAAATAATAAGGTACGAGTTTTCTATATATATTACACAATAATCCGATATTAATGAGTTTTAGGAAAACACGGATTCCTGGGTATACTCGATAGATTATTGGGGTACTCGATCGAGTATTATTCTTGCGACTCGATCGAGTTTGCATTTACTCGATCGAGTATCCATTGTTTGCACTAGTCTTTTCTTCTCGCAACTCGATCGAGTATTCTCATACTCGATCGAGTGACTCTTGAATGTTTTTATCTTCACTTCTTTCCATCTTCATACTTCTCGATCTCCTTGCCTATAGACTCCGCGGTGTTCATTATCATTTCATTGTTCCGCAAATGTATCCAATGTGCATTAATACACCAAAAGGCGGCAGTATCGACATTCTTGCAATAATAGCATTTAACCGCTCATTTAGGCACTAATAACCGTCACTAAAATGACTAAGGGGAGGCATAACCATGTATATAATTATGACTCTTAAAACTCCCCCAAACCATCCCTTTGCTTGCCCTCAAGCAAAGAACTAGACACAATACAAAGACAACATACAAATGGTGAAATCAAAAATCTCAGAGCTAATGGTTATGCACATACGAATTCAGAGTCATCCATATCTATCAAATTAATGATCAAAGATGTACTAGCAAAACGAATTCATTGGCATGGCCGATAGAAAACGTAGCTCAAATCACAAGATGTTACATGATACCGTATTCGACAAAACCAATTACCTTTCAATCTTGCAAGACAAATTATTCAGATTCTTGCGGATTCACTCATACACTCAAATGTGTTAGAAAGGTGAGTTTTGTAATGATAGAAAGAAATAGAAACACTCACTCAACTTATGAAACATGCATGCATTCTAATGTGATAGTAATTTCCCCAACTAATACGCATTTGCAATAAAACCAAAGTGCATGTATCAAGGACAGTAAGGGAGGCTAATGGGTGAAGGTATAGAAGTGGAAATAATACCTTTTGCTTCATACAACCTTTCTGAACAAAGGGAATAATACATAATTGCTAACAAAAACTTACTACACCCACTTTGACAATATAAGTCCCAACCCAACCATAGTATCAAGATAGGCATGAAAAATAAGCAATTACGATTGTCCCGATAAGGTAGGCAAATTTAAGGAATGTAGCTATTAGATAGGTTATAAAACAGGCTACAAAAGGCTCAAACGGGCTAAACATAAAAGAACTCAATAATAAGGGTATAAAGTCAAGTCTTTTTGGCTATGTGAGGCTTATTTGAACAAAACGAATTGCCTTTCTTCAAGCACTTTATCATATGAATGCGTAAAAGTATCAACAAACTAATGTAACACTTATGCAATTTGATGTTACATATTCCACAAAGAGTACCACGGTCAAAGACCTAATGACAATTAGACCAGATTATTAATGTTCCTGGCCTAGGAAGCTATATAGACCTCAGAAATTTAAGTGGTTTACCAACAAAATATGTCAAATCTAATTAGCAAAAGACATGTTAAATATGGTCAAGACTAGATCATTGAGCTTTTTTTTTCAAGATAACATGTCAAAACAATGTACATAGATTACTTAGATGGGATTCAAATGCAAAAGCAATGCAAATTATCATTATTGTTATTTATTAATTTTTTGGTAAAATGTAAATTATATTAGAAATCAAAATTCACAAATTTCAACTTACGAGCCTAAACACAAACCAGACCAAAACAGAATTTAAACAACTCCAGCTATTTGACACCACAGGCGCGATGTACCAGTCATAGTTCCTTGAAACATTCCTTCAAATCTCCTCCTGCAATCTTTCTTCACTTGTATTACCACATGTTGGGGTTGTGTAACATACCCCTCTAGTTTGCAAACATTCCTCATATGCCACACTTCATATCAGACCCATGTGATCATAGCATAAGTCACCTGTCTGGCCAGCATACTCATCTGTCTTCCCAATCTAGCATTGACTATACACTATAGCAAACCAGTAACAGACACACCAACCCAATCAGCAAGTAACTCCATACACCTCCTAATGTAGCAGCACTTCTGAAAGAGATACGAGTGATCCTCCAATTCCATTCCACATAAGAAAACATTTTACGGATACGTTTCAGCAAGTTTAAGTTTTAATATAGAATTTTATGTTCCGAGTCGAATTTAGAACTTCCGAGTTCGTATTTGGAATTTCCGCGAGATTCCATGAGAATCCCGTCTTAAGGCGAGTTTGACTTTCGTTGACTTTTTCCCTCATATACTCCCTTCCTCACCCTAAACCTAATTCATTTCCCACAACTCAAATTCATTTCTTCTTCTCTAAGAAACCCAAAACCTTGCCTCCATTTTCATCCATCTTCGAATCATCGCTACGCCTTCATTTCTTGTTCAAATTCACGTAAGTTCGTCTTATTCTTCCCCTCTTAGCTTCCTCTATCCGTATTGGTCATAAAATTACCGTCTTTCTCGCTTTTTAAATTATCCGTCTTTCTCAAGGTGAATGATATTCATCTTTTATTATCTAATTGTATGTAGGTGGAGACTAGGAAGGTTTAGAAACCGTTTAAAGACGCAAAAAGGCAACGGTGAAGGGTTACTCGATATCATTTACGTGTTTTACATGCTTTATATGCTAGAATTTGTATTTAGAATACGATTAGAAAGCTTAGGATTCATGTTATGGATGATGATTGTTGTTATTTGATGATTGTTGATGATGAATATTGATTGTTGATAGTTATTAGAAATGAATTATGAGAATTGGAAATAATAGGATTGAATTTTTGTTGAACGCTCACGGGTGAATTGGTAACACATGTCACGGTCGTGAAATACTAGCACCCCTTTTCGTAAAATGATCATATCTCCTTCGTTACTTGCTTGTTTTGGGCTTGTGACATCTCCTTGGAACCGTAAGAGAATAAGCTATCACCTCCATTTGAAATTTCTGCATTTTCATGTCTAGAACTCTAGTTATGACTGTTTGAAGTAGACCCTTGTTTTCAATGGTTTCCAAACAACGTTGTTTTGGAGAGGTGATCTATGTTTTTATTCATTATGCTTCATAAACTTTTTCTAATTCTTATGTATCATGTATTGACTCATGTTTATCATATTTAAACTTATATGATTCCCTATTCTCATGTTTTGTGACGGTTCTTGGTATGTTCCCACTTTGAGTCGGTTTTTACAAATGTTACGGTTTGAGCACTATTTTGTCTTGTGCTTTGTACTCTCATTCCCTTGGCTACCTTCCCGTTCGTAAGGCTGGAATGTCGGAACGGAGAGGTATCCTACTGCTTAAATGCATGTGTTAGTGGGCATACGACGACGTTGTTGGGAGTTGAACGCTATGCGTTGATCGACCCGGCCGTCAAATGTTGTGTACTTGCGAGGTGGTGTTATTTGCATGTAGCGTACCGCATGTTATGAGGCTTGAGCTCGTTTTCCGCCTCTTTCGTGAATTGATCTACCGAATTTGGGGTACTCGGCGTTTTCTTTGTAAGACCGAGTCTTGGATGCGAAACGTGATCGCATGTCGAATCGGAAAATGTGATTCCGAGAATCTGGCCAGGTTTATATTAGGAGCCTTATCGTTCCTACCAGGAGATAATTAGTCTACATATACGAAATGTGATCGTGTATGCGTTCAGGAAAATGTGATCTCGTGGATGCCTTTTAATCATACTTGCCATGTACACGGTGCTAGTGCGTTTCATTTACCGTGAGAGATGTCGTCTTGTATCGTCTTTGAATGCGTGATTTCATGATATTATTCATGGTCATTGCATGATTGGGCACCGTCAATGTATTGGTTCGTGAATGGATGATAATATGTTGGATTTATTGTGATCATCGCATGACTTGGCATGGTTTGGTTGTCGAGTCTCAATCTTATCAAACTTATACCGCTAACGGTGAGATGCAAGTCCTAGTGAGCGTATTCGGTTGCCTAAGAGTGTCTTCCCCGAGTCTTTGTATAACATGATGGTTTCGGACTTGTACCTCTTATGCTCTTATCATTATATATCGAATTGCCTATCTATTCTTATCGTTTCTCACATGTATATCTATATGTGTGCATGCTCTACTTTTGTATTTCCCTCTATATACGTTTAATGTGATATGGCTGGGAGAACCCGGAGTTACTCCCCACTGACTGTGGCGTTCATGTTTTTCATGGATGAACAGGTTGCTTGCATGGATGGCTTTTTGCTTGACATTTTGGGTTCGGGTGTGAGCTAACAGGCGTTGTCCCTGGATTAAAACACCTCTAGATGATTTTAGCTTGTTTGCTAAACACTTTTACTTGTTAAGTTTTTGGAGAGACTTCGTCTCTTGATGTAGTTTAATTCGTACTTTAGTTTGTAATATTTGACACTCCTCGTATTCTTTCCTTGCATGTATAAAGGTTTTTAAAACTTCATATTTCCGCTATATAATTCACATGCTTGTATGTTTTATATTTCCGCATTCGCGAGGGTTGTCACAGTTGTATCAGAGCTTTATCGCTCCCGCGCACACGACCCTAAACTTAAACTACTTGACCTTGAAGTATAAATGAGAGTTGGGTACGACTTAGTACCTAAGTGGGATCTTTGGTGTACTTGATGTTTGTTAGGTTCTAACCTTGTTTGTTGATTGTGTTTAGTGATTTTAGGTTTGTGTTGTATCTACCGTCTTAAGGTGTATCGTTTTGTTACCTAGAAGAAGTAATCTCTACCAAAGATTTTGAAGAATTACAATCTAATGAAGGTTTTCTTTCCATCGATTTTCTCTCGTCTTTAATGTCTCATGCTCTCTTCCTTCTATCTAGGTACTTCTTTCACTTCCAACTTGTTTGCCTCTTAGCAATTACTCTTGATAGTTCCTCCATCTTACCATTGGTATCCTTACCTTCCTCTTGTAAAATTTTTATGGATGTCATACCCTTTTGTTTGTGGTATATTATGCTTGGTCGGAAGGACTTGAATTTTGTGGAATATTAGTATTTGTTAGAATGAATTTGTGATTTGAGGAAAATGGTGTAGATCTAAATTCACCCTATATTGATGATTGGTTTGTATCTCTAAGGGAAGGTAGTAGATCAGTTTTACTGATTTTCATGCTTGATGCTTTTCCTGACGAATGTTGTGATAGGCTCATGATATTTGATGGTCAGATTGCATGAGTTGGCCTAAGGGATTTCTTACCCATTAGCTATTTATCTTTTGAATTTAGGAGTTTGAATGATCCTTAGTTTTAAATGCTTTTGAGACTACGTGACTTCTTGTGGATTCCTAGTTTATGTGCTAGAGTTAGTTGGTGACAAAGCATTTGGCTAATAGTTCTTGGATTTAAAGATATGATCTTATCTTATGGTATCGGAGACTCGTTTGGAGTAGTAAGGGTGTTTGTTGTTAGTTGAACCAATTACTTGAGGATTATGATGTGAGTTATGATGGAAATACTTGGGACGTTAATGACTGATGTTGACTTGAAGTTGTACTTTATAAATAATTAACTCGTGGGCTATATGTAACACCCCGTAATTTGAAAGACCGAAATTATATTTGAAAAATAATAAATTTAATTTATTTTAATTTATTACGATTTATTTGAATTTATGATAATTTAATATAATTATTTGAATTTATTTGGAATTAAAGAGTAGGTTATACGGTTTAAACCCGAACTTCATTTAACTATTCCCGAGTCAACTTAAGTCCCGAAACAAACCCAAACCCCGACTCCCACATGTGCCACACGCCCAAATCACCTTTTCCCCTCATTTTAGGGCTTTTGATTACTTTGATTAAACTAATACAAATATCTAAGATATTTGTAACTTTATCGATCTGTCAACTTAAATTCTGCAACAAATCGCTTAAACCCGGACCCGACAACTTCCCCTTCCACACGCCTCTTCCTCTTCTCTTAGGATTAGATATTTTCCTTTCTTTTGATTAAACTAACATAATATCTAATAATATCTAGATATTTGATTAAACTAACATAATATCTAATAATATCTAGATATTTACCATAATATATTTATAAAACCCGAGTCAATTCCGTAACAACAAATTCAAAACCCGACTCCCGTTAAACCTCTATATTACACGGCCCAACTCCCCTCTTACTGACTACTTATCTTTTTATTTTACATTAAATCAACTTAATATCTACTTAATACCTTCTTTAATATAATCACAATTGTTCTTGGTGTTCTTGATCGTTCTTGAGCAAAATCGTCACAAAACCTTCGTTACTTGGCCAACTCCGTTCTAAATTATATTTCTAGAGTCTCCTCTCCGCTCTTCATCTCCATGTACGTTTCATTTTCAATTCCGACAAAATCGTTTTCAACACTTTAATTGTTGAAATCAAGTTTTAATTCTAATAATGTTATTTTTGTCATTTTTTATAGGAGAAGATTATGAAGACGAGTTTGGTGACTCGTATATTTTAGAAGAAGATTAGTAGACGGGTTTTTAGTTCTTATTTTGGTGCTACTTGGTTTTGTGCTAGCTAAGGTAACGATTACCGAGTTACTCGACGAATTAATGTCACATACTTTATTTTTGTTATTTACTGTTTTAAGTAGTAACATGCTAGGTTGTTATTATTATTAAGTTTTATGAATATTTAACATATTTAGTATTTTTGACATGTTGGATGATTTGTTCATAATCATAATTTTTGTATGAATGATGGTTGAATTGGATGTTAAAATGGATGGTTGTTAATTAAAACATGTTAGAAATAAATTTGGGGTTGTTGTTGGTGGTGGCCGTGAGTGGTGGCCGTGAGTGGTGGCTAAAAACAGGCCCGGTTCAGGCCGGTTCAGGCCCGGTTTGGGTTGGTCCGTTATTGGCCCTTTGGGCTTGTGTCGATACTTGATTGTTTTGTTGTTGTTTTGACGGGTTTTAAATATGTTAAGCATGCGGGAAATATTAAGAAAACGATTTTAGAAATGTTGACCAAAACCGGCCCAAACGAGCCCGTGGGCCCAGTCCAGGCCCGGTCCAGCCCATGACTCGTGAGCCCTCCTTTGGGCTTGTGACGGTTTTTTTTGAGTTTAGTGTTATGATTATATCATGTTTTGTAATATTTAGCAAGTGGGAAATTTTAATAAGTAAATTATTTAATTAAACGGTTTTCATAATATTATTATTTCTCACATGTTGGAAATTATAGAATGAGATTGTAGTTTAATTTGATATCCTTTAAGTCAAGCGGGTTTCGTAAGAATTAATAATTCACATGTTAGAAATTAGAATAAAATAGCATGAAATGAATATGATGTTCTTATGTTCAAGCCTAAAGGCTAAGACTCTGTTTCTAGCCGGTTTGACCAAACGGGTTTGGTCAAACTATGATCTAGTCAGCCCCGTTTTGACTGATGACCCGTCGCGAGACTCGGGTCGGGGATTTGTCTTCAGGTAAAGTTTTATTTAATGAATGAATGAATGAGCCTTAGTAGATATGAAGCGATATGATATTTGAATGTGATTTATATGCAATTAGTCACATGATAGGAAGTTTTTCCCGTGACTGTTTAATTATATGATATATGTCGTGTTGACTAAGTACTCATAGAGAATTATGATTTTATGGCGTGTTGACCATTCTAATTCTAAATGAGTACCTTAGACCATGACATTGATAGACCTTACTATCTTTAACGAGTATATAGTTCACAGCTTGATAACTTTTGTGTCACTGGCCTGGGATTTTGATACCAAGCCGGGGCATGGCTGCCTAATTGCTTCCACTTTGGGAATGGAGCCAGCTTAAGTACTAGCCAACTCTGCTTAGGGGGTCTCCTAGTAGAGATTCTCATGTACTTTTGGTCATGAGACAGGGAATGGGTTAGCTGTTGTCGCTAGGTCTGATCAGTCTAGGACTAGGATGTTTTCCTACCTTGTGGTATAGCCTCGAGTTACAGAAGTCGACTATTGACTGGACTAAGAACTTATGCCTGTTTCTAGACGTATTGGTCTTTCATGTTTGATGATTCTATGAATCTTAGAAGGTGAGATGCAAGCCGGCTAAGGTTGATAGATTTTGGATTACCGGATTGTTAACTGATTCACATGATAGTTGTATGATTAGGGTTGAGTTGTATCAGGCCATGTTTTAAATGTAACCTCTGAGCTGAGAATACTAGCTTCCCTACCTCGTGGTATAGGTTGTTAACCGATTCACATGATAGCTTGCATGAGTAGCTTATCCTTCATATGCTAGGTTATATGTTAGTTATTTGTTTCATAACATGAAAAGCATATCGTATATGTTAAGGTTTTGTATTTTCCATATACATCTCTTTTATGTTATTCATGTTTTATTAAACTCGACATTTCGTGGCTGGGAGAACTCGGAGTTACTCCCCACTGACTGTGGCTTCCGTGTTTATATTTAATGCGGTTGGCAGGTTTGTGATGCATACTTGGGTACATTGACGAGCTAGCGAGTGAAGGATTACCTTGGACCTATATTCGGTTCTTAGGATTGTATTATTTAATACACTCTTTTATTTCCGTATTTATTAGGGAGATATGTCTCCCGTTTTAGATACTTCTTATGTATAATATTATTTCCTTTTTGTTATGAACCTTTTTCTTGAAGACACCTTTGTTATGATGAATATATTTAATGGTAGGTTCCGGTTTTAAAAATTACCGATTTTCACTAAAGTGAACCTATTAAAAACGTATTCTCATCTTTTATTTACTTAAATTTCTTGTTTATCTTTCCGCAAGTTCGAGGGTGTCACAGTTGGTATCAGAGCATTTCGCTCCCGACGCACGTTTGTGTACCCTAGTATAAATAACTTGACCTTAATAAAATAATAAACTTGTGAGATAGAATGGTAGGATGGGTAGATTAGGATTTATGTTGTAGTCTCTTTGTGCTTGCTAAATGATAAGTACTAATCTGTGTTTCTTTTGCAAGATGCCTCCGAGAGTTGATAACGCGATCCTAGAAGCTCTTACTCTTATTATACAGAATCAGCAAAATCAACAAAATCAACAGCCGAATCCTATTCTTAATCCTCATCACGACCATGAGAGACACGGAAGTTATACATGGGTTGCTTCACAACTGTCTAGGAGCAAAGCCAAAACCTATGGTGGTGAAGTGGATCCCATCGAGCTTTCGGAATGGATACGGGAAATGGAGAAGAACTTTTCTCTATATGATGTTCTTGAAACGGATAAAGTCCGTCTTGCTTCCCACTTCTTAGTGAAGGAAGCTGATCAGTGGTGGTCACTTTCTGGCCCTACTTCTAAGTTGGAACCTGGTTTTGGTTGGACTCGTTTCCGTGAGCTATTAGAGACGAGGTTCTACCCTGATGAATTGAGGCAGCAGAAACTGAAGGAATTCATGGACTTCAAACAGGGAAGTCTCTCAGTTCAGGAGTTCACGACCAAATTCAACGGGTTGGCTCATTATGCCACTCGGCTTATTAAAAGGGAGGAAGACAAGGCATTCTTTTACCTGGGAAAACTTTCTCCTCAGGTGAAGGGCAAGATCAGTAGGGGTGCTACTTCTTTGTCTCTATCTACAACGATGCTATATGGGCAGAGAGTTCAATTCGCGAGATTGCCGACGAGGCTCGTACCTCGTATGTTGCTCCTAATGCTTATGGTAAGAGACCGTTGTATCCTACTTCTCGACCTTCCTTTTCCTCCTCTTACTCAAACAAGAGGAAGAATTTTCAGAGTGGACAAGCAACTCAGAGTAACCGTCCATTCGTCCCGAGCAACAACAACGATCTTAAGGGTCGTATCTGTTTTGGGTGCAAGATGCCTATGCATCCCGGTATTGGTTGTTTCAACAAGCCAATTGTGTGCTTTGCTTGTCAGAAACCGGGACACAAGTCTAATGTATGTCCTGATAAGAAGCAGACAGCTTCTGCACCAGCTACTTCTGGGAGACCGAAGGGTCGAATTTTCATCATGAGCCGCGCTGAGGCCGATGCTCAACCAGACATTGTGACTGGTATGTTTTCGATTTATGAAATACCGTGTTTAATTTTATTTGATACGGGAGCTTCTTTGTCCTTTATTTCGATGAGACTATCCGATAAATTACCTCTCAAAGCTTCAATTGGAGAAAGTACTCCTATATCTTTACCGTCCGGAGATAGTGTGTGGTAGTTTCACTTCCTTAAATCAACCTCGTTTTCTTTTCTCGCCTTCGTCTTTTAATTTCTTCTTATCGTAGTCTTTAATGATGCTTCCTAAGGTTCCTTGTATCATGTTCTTTTATCCCTACTCTCTTGAGAGGTAGTTTTCTTTTAGCTATCGTAAGGGTTAGTAGATGTGTTTTGAAGGAGTTTCGAATATGATACCTAACCGTCCTATTGAGCTAGTTTCGTGTTTAAATGATTATAGAAAATTGAGAATAAGCTTAGGATGAAACTCTCCTAGTGGTTTTAGATTATGAAAACTTGAAGTTGCAATATCTTTTTGAGGATCGAAATAAGCTTAATGATAGTTGTAGTTGTGGTTAGGAAGTTGAGTGATTTTTTTTTAAGTTACTTGGGAATTTGTTGTCGTTAAATGTTGGACCCTAACGGGAATAAATACTTTGTGGAATTAGGATTGGATGACACAACTTGAGGAATATCGTCATAAGCGAAAACCGATGTATTGAGAGTTTGGAAGAGATAAATAAATTGATTTACGGTCGTATTGCCCTATGTTTGGCAAAAGTTAAGTGAAATGAGATTTGTGTGACTAATCTCTTTGAGGTTTTGTGATTCAACTTTTGAGGATGAGAAGGTTCATTGTTAATAATTTAGGGTAATGAATTTTGGAATAAATTGGATCAAAGGATTTCATGGTAAGTCTATTTTACCTTGTGGTTGTTGGCGGTCTTGTTTCCCTAATTATAAATATTTTGATGGTGGTTTCCAACAAGAGTTTTGATGGAGCTAAGAAGATTAGGGTTTGTAATGAATCTTTCATGGGTTGTTAGTTATGGAGTTTACCGTACCGATGACCCTTAGAAGATTCTAATTGAATTTGAATAATTGGGATTTGTTACTCGAAGTTTCATGATTAAGAAGTATTTTTGTAGGATTTCTGATGATTGAAAATGATGAGTTGCAAAATGGGTAAATTGTATTCTCTTGAGGATTTGGTTTATTAGTAGAGTAAGTGATGTCAAATTCTGGTAGATCTTCCTGCCGACTCTATCGTGAATCTTCATATCCCTAAGAGTTCGATTTGTTTTAGCTCTTCATATCCCGAGCTCTTTGCTTGAGGTAAATCTCCTTCTTGCTTTCCTCTTTCTATTCGATTTATTCTTTCGAATATTCCGTTCCTTCTATCGAATATCATCTCTTATAGATAGATTATTAGAAGCTTTAGTTAGAAATTTTAGGCATAGATAGTAGAGTTATTATCTTTACTATAGAATTTTTGAACTAAAAGCTTTTGGAAATGTTTGATGATTTCAAGTAGTTTTACCGTCAAGGAGTGTTGAGACTTGTTATTGGAGACGTTCGATAACTAGTTTTCTCATTTGTTGATGCGAAAATGTATCTTTGAAGTCTTTGATTTGGGACGTCGATGTTCTTAACTGCAGACGAGAACCTTCCGCCCCATTGATAAGACCTTGTATTTTTATTACAAATATATTTTAAAAGGTTTGAAATAGACCTACATATATGTCACATTCCTCCTTCTAAGTTTCGAGGACGAAACTTTTTAAAAGAAGGGGTGATTGTAACAACCGGTAATTTTAAAAGACCGAAATTATATTTGAAAAGTAATAAATTTATTTTATTTTAATTTATTACGATTTATTTGAATTTATGATAATTTAATATAATTATTTTGAATTTATTTAGAATTAAAGAGTAGGTTATACGGTTTAAACCCGAACTTCATTTCACTATTCCCGAGTCAACTTAAGTCCCGAAACAAACCCAAAACCCGACTCCTACATGTGCCACACGCCCCAAGGCACCTTTTTCCTCATTTTTGGGCTTTTGATTACTTTTGATTAAACTAATACAAATATCTAAGATATTTGTAACTTTATCGATCTGTCAACTTAAATTCCGCAACAAATCGCTTAAAAACAGACCCGATTTCTTCCACCTCCACACGCCTCTTTCCTCTTATCCCTTAGGATTAGATATTTTGATTAAACTAACATATTATCTAATAATATCTAGATATTTGATTAAACAAACATAATATCTAATAATATCTAGATATTTACCATAATATATTTATAAAACCCGAGTCAATCCCGTAACAACAAGTTCAAAACCCGACTCCCGTTAATCCTCTATATTACACGGCCCAACCCTCCCCCTCTTACTCACTTATTATCTTTTCATTTTACATTAAATCAACATAATATCTACTTAATACCTTCTTTAATATAATCACAATTGTTCTTGGTGTTCTTGATCGTTCTTGAGCAAAATCGTCACAAAACCTTCGTTACTTAGCCAAATCCGTTCTAAATTATATTTCTAGAGTCTTCTCTCCGATCTTCATCTCCATGTACGTTTCGTTTTCAATTCCGACAAAATCGTTTTCAACACTTTAATTGTTGAAATCAAGTTTTAGTACTAATAATGTTATTTTTGTCATTTCTTATAGGAGAAGATTATGAAGACGAGTTTGGTGACTCGTATATTTTAGAAGAAGATTAGTAGACGGGTTTTTAGGTCTTATTTTGGTGTTATTTGGTTTTGTGCTAGCTAAGGTAACGATTACTGAGTTACTCGACGAATTAATGTCACATTTATTTTTGTTATTTACGGTTTTAAGTAGTAACATGCTAGGTTGTTATTATTATTAAGTTTTATGAGTTTTTAACATATTTAGTGTTTTTGACATGTTGGATGATTTGTTCATAATCATAATTTTAGTATGAATGATGGTTGAAGTGGTTGTTAAAATGGATGGTTGTTAATTAAAACATGTTAGAAATAAATTTGGGGTTGTTGTTGGTGGTGGCCGTGAATGGTGGCCGAGAAACAGGCCGGCAGGCCCGGTTCAGGCCCGGTCCAGGCCCAGCTGCCCGGTCATGGTTGGCCCGTTAATTGGCCCTTTGGGCTTGTGTAGATACTTGATTGTTTTGTTGTTGTTTTGACGGGTTTTAAATATGTTAAGCATGCGGGAAATATTAAGAAACGATTTTAGAAATGGTTGACCAAAACAGGCCCAAACCAGGCCTGTGGGCCCAGTCCAGGCCCGGTCCAATCCGGTCCAGCCATGACCCGTGAGTCCCTTTGGACTTGTGACGGTTTTTGAGTTTATCGTTATTATTATATTATGTTTTGTAATATTTAGCAAGTGGGAAATTTTAATAAGTAAATTATTTAATAAACGGTTTTCATAATATTATTATTTCTCACATGTTAGAAAATTATAGCATGAGATTATAGTTTAATTTGATATCCTTTAAGTCAAGCGGGGGTGGGTTGTTCGTATAAGAATAATATTCACATGTTAGAAATTAGAATAAAATAGCATGAAGATGAATATGATGTTCTTATGTTCAAGCCTAAAATGGATAAGGACTCGGTTTTAGCCGGTTGACCAAAGGGGTCCTCCGTTGCGTCAACTAAGATCTAGTCAGCCCCGTTTTGACTGATGACCCGTCGCGGGAATCGGGTCGGGGATTTGTCTTCAGGTAAAGTTTTATTTAATGAATGAATGAATGAGCCTTAGTAGATATGAGGCGATATGATATTTGAATGTGATTTATATGCAATTAGTCAAATGATAGGAAGTTTTTCCCGTGACTGTTTAATTGTATGATATATGTCGTGTTGACTAAGTCCCCATAGAGAATTATGATTATATGGCGTGTTGACCATTCTAATTCTAGATGAGTACCTTGGACCATGACATTGATAGGCCTTACTATCTTTAACGAGCATATGGAGTTTACTGCTTGATAGCTTTTGTGTCACTGGCCTGGGATTTTGATACCAAGCCGAGGCATGGCTGCCTAATTGCTTCCACTTTGGGAATGGAGCCAGCTTAAGTACTAGCCAACTCTGCTTAGGGGGTCTCCTAGTAGAGATTCTCAGGTACTTTTGGTCATGAGACAGGGAATGGGTTAGCTGTTGTCGCTAGGTCTGATCAGTCTAGGACTAGGATGTTTATCCTACCTTGTGGTATAGCCTCGAGTTACAGAAGTCGACTATTGACTGTACTAAGAACTTATGCCTGTTTCTAGACGTATTGGTCTTTCATGTTTGATGATTATATGAATCTTAGAAGGTGAGATGCAAGCCGGCTACGGTTGATAGAGTTTGGATTACCGGTTGTTAACTGATTCACATGATAGTTTGTATGATTAGGGTTGAGTTGTATCCAGGCCATGTTTTAAAGGTAACCTCTGAGCTGAAATACTATCTGCCCTACCTCGTAGTATATGATAGCTTGCATGAGTAGCTTAGCCTTCATATGTTAGGTTATATGTTAGTTAGTTGTTTCATAACATGATAAGCATATCGTATATGTTAAGGTTTTGTATTTTCCATATACATCTCTTTTATGTTATTCATGTTTTATTAAACTCGACATTTCGTGGCTGGGAGAACTCGGAGTTACTCACCACTGACTGTGGCTTCCGTGTTTATATTTAATGCGGTTGGCAGGTTTGTGATGCATACTTGGGTACATTGACGAGCTAGCGAGTGAAGGATTACCTTGGACCTATATTCGGTTCTTAGGATTGTATTATTATTTAATACACTCTTTTATTTCCGTATTTATTAGGGAGATATGTCTCCCGTTTTAGATACTTCTTATGTATAATATTATTTCCTTTTTGTTTTGAACCTTTTTCTTTAAGACACCTTTGTTATGATGAATATATTTAATAGTAGGTTCCGGTTTTAAAATTTACCGATTTTCACTAAAGTGAACCTATTAAAAACGTATTCTCATCTTTTATTTATTTAAATTACTTGTTTATCTTTCCTCAAATTTGAGGGTGTCACAGTAGGAATTGTATTGTTGATGATAGTTGTTGTTAGTTGATGATTGATAATGAGAATTGATGATTGATGATGATAATTGAAGTTGGTTAATATTCATAAGTGTTGAAGTGATGATTTTCGTGCATAATTGAACCCAGCCGGCCGACCGGCAGCCGGTCAGCTGACCGGCTGGGGAGTGACTGTATATTATTTATGTTACGTAATAATTTGAGCATGAATTATGTCTCAGCCGGCCGACCGGCAGCCGGTCAGCCGACCGACTGAGACACACCTTAATATGTCTTCGTTTTTCTCTAGCCGGCAGCCGGTCCCTTTGACCGGCTGGGACACTCTGCATTTTCACTTGTTTTCAAATGATACATTGGTGCCAGCCGGGTAGCCGGCAGCCGGTCCCCTTCACCGGCTGGCACACGCTGTAATGCTATTTACTTTTCTTTCTTATGTTTTCATTTATAATATTTCCGATGGTTCGTTTATCGTATAAATTTACGTAATGACTTTAAATATTAAGGTTTTAATTGTATGATATTCCATTCGCATGTATCGCATGTTTTATGACGGTTTTTCATATATCCCACTTTGAGTCGGTTTTTACACATGTTATGGTTTGAGCACTATTTTTTAAGTGCTTTGTACTCTCATTCCCCTGTTTACCTCCACGTTCATAAGGCTAGAATGTCGGAACGAGGAGTGTATCCTTACTGCTTAATTGCATGTGTTAGTGGGCATATGACGACGTTGTTGGGAGGCGAACGCTTTGCGTTGATCGACCCGGCCGTCAAATGTTGTATACTTGCGAGGTGGTGTCATTGCATGTAGCGTAGCGCCTGTTATGATGCTTGTGCTCTTTTCCGCCTCTTTCGTGAAGGTTGACCGAATTTGGGGTACTCGGCGTCTAGGATTGACCGAGTCTTGGATGCGAAATGTTTATCGCATGTCGAATCGGAAAATGTGATTCGGAGAGTCTGTCCAGGTTTAGACTAGGACCGGATATTTATATCGTCGTTCTACCAGGAGGAAACTAGTCTACATATACGAAATGTATTGAATCGTGTATGCGTTCAGGGAAATGTTTATCCCGTGGATGCGATTTTAATCATACTTGCCATGTACACGGTGCTAGTGCGTGTCATTTACCGTGAGAGATGTTGTCAACGTATTCGTACATTTGGATGGATGATTATATGATTGATTACTTGTGATCGTTGGATGACTTGGCATGGTTTGTTTGTCGAGTCTCAATCTTATCAAACTTATGCCGCTAACGGTGAGATGCAAGCCCTAGTGAGTGTATGGTTGCCTAAGAGTGTCATCCCCGAGTCTTTCTATAATATGATGGTTACGGTTTTGTACTTCATGTATCGATATTCTTATGTATTGAATTGCCTATTTATTCTTCTCGTATTTCACATGTTTATTCATATATGCATGCTTCTACTTTTGTATTTCCGTTTAAGTTCGTTATTTGTGATATGGCTAAGAGAACCCGGAGTTACTCCCCACTGACTGTGGCGTTCATGTTTTTCATGGATGAACAGGTTGCTTGCTTGGATGGATTTTTGCTTGTTGTATTTTGGGTTCGGGTGTGAGCTAGCTGGCGTTGGCCTGGATGATTCACCTCTAGACGTTGTTTAGCTAGTTGCTAATAACTTTGACATTTGATAACATTCTGAGAGACTTCGTCTCTTTGTAGTATATTCTACTTTGGTTTGTAATTATTTGACATTCCTCGTATTTTTATCTTGGCATGTAAAAAGTTTTAAAAACACCGTATTTTCCGCTATATTAATCACATGCTTGTATGTTTTATTTCCGCATTCGCGAGGGTTGTCACATAGTTTAGATGTACTAATCAAATACCTCAAAATTCTTTTAATTGCCACGATATGTGATTCTTTAGGGCACGTTTGAAATCGAGCACAAACACATACACTAAATATAATATATGGTCTACTTGTAGTTAAATAGAGAAGTGAGTCAATCATACCTCGATAAGTTGTCTCGTCGACAGACTTACGAGCTTCATCTTTAGTTAATTTCTTATCCGTGACCATAGGAGTGGCCATATGATGACAATTTTCCTTACCAAACTTTTTGATTAGCTCTTTGATGTATTTTTGTTGGTGTATCATGATGCCTTATTTGTTTTGTTGAATTTGTAGTCCACGGAAGAATTTAAGTTCTCCCATCATGCTCATCTCAAGTTATGAGGTCATTAACTCTGAAAAATAATCACAGTACCGAAAATAATATCATCTACGTAAATTTGTACAACCAATATATCTGATCCCTCGGATTTCAAGAATAGGATTTTATCGACATATTCTCTTTTAAAATCGCTTTGAAGTAAAATTTTTGATAATCTGTCGTACCAACCTCTTGGTGCTTGTTTCAAACCATATGAAACTCTATCTAGTTTAAAGACATGGTTTTGAAACTTGCTATCCAAATATCCGGGGGGTCGCTCAACAAATACTTCTTTCAAATATCTGTTAAGAAACGCAGTCTTAACGTCTGTTTGAAATAATTTAAGTCCTTTGTGGGTTGCAAATGCTACTAACTATCTAATAGCTTCAAGTCGAGCTACGGGAGGAAAGGTTTCGTCATAATCAATCCGTTCTTGTTGATTTTATCCTTGAACAAACAATCTCGCTTTGTTTTGCACAATAACTCTCGTATTATCCAGCTTGTTTCTGAATACCCATCTAGTACCAATGACTGATCATTTCTTTGGTCTAGGAACTAAGTGCCAAACTTTGTTTCTCTCAAATTGTTTTAATTCTTCTTGCATGACAACAATCAAGTCTGGTTCAGTGAGGGCTTCCTTGATGGTCTTTCGTTCAATGGTAGAGAGGAAGGAATCAAGAGAGCAAAAGTTGTTCAAAGATCTTCGTGTTTGAACACTCTTTCTTAGGTTACCAATGATTGAATCCAAGGGATGAGAATCTTTAAATTTCCACTTCTTATAAGCTTCAGGCACTTCTTCATTCGAGTTTGAGGTAGAAGCGTCAAATGTTTCGGAATCAAGGGTTGTTCCCCCTTAATTCAATCTGAGATTATAAGTCAATCAAGTATAACTCTGGATTCACTACTCTAATTTGAATTCAAGGTTATAGCTTCATCAGCTATTACTTTGGTACTCAATCCCTTGTTTTGAGAGGAAGTTATAGCATCATCAATTATAATTTCAGCTCTCTTTCCTTTGCCATTTGAAGCAATCTCAAGTTCATCAGTTGTGCCTTCGATCTCCTTTTCTTATCCATCCAATTTTGGAGGATTGTCCTTAGATAGTTGAACATCAGGTTCATTTCCATCTTCTTCATCATCCTGAATAGGCTTATCAAAAGAATCATTTCATCAAATATAACATGAGCACTTTCTTCGACGCATAACATTCTTATTTTAAAAAAAATTATAAGCCTTACTATGATAAGTATAACCAATAAAAATAGCCTCATCACTCCTAGGGTCAAAGTTGCTGAACTTATTTTTGTCATTGTTATTAACAAAGCATTTACTCTCAAACCACCGCAAGTGGGATATATTAGGTTTTCGACCTCTAAGGAATTCATAAGGGGTTTTCTTTAAAAATAGGTCTGATCATAGCGCAATTATAAATATAGCACGAAGTACTAATGGCCTCAGGCTAAAATTGACGAGGTCGACTACTACATAAAAGCATTGTTCGAACCATATCCTCTAGGGTTCTATTCTTATGTTCAACGACACCATTTTGTTCTGGGGTTCGTGGTGCATAAAATTTGTGTCCTTCACCATTAACCCTACAATATTCTATAAAAGCTTGATTGTCAAATTCGGTGCAATGATCCGTACGAAGTGACACATGAGATTGGACTTTTATTTGTTTAGGGCGAGTTTCATAAGGCAAGCAAACTCATCGAAAGTCTCATCTTTAGAGTGCAGAAATATAGGCCAAACATACCTCAAATAATCATCAACTAGAACGAAAACGTACCTGGATCCGCCTTTACTTCTTACCTTCATTGCGCCACAAAGATCCATATGCACAAGTTATAGCGCATGATTCGTGCTTACCACTGTTTTAGGTTAGAAAGATAATCTCACATGGTTACATCGAGCACAAGTGTCACACATCTTCTTTTGATCAATATTGATTTCAGGCAAGCTTTCAACAAAGTCCCATTTTTTTAGCTTATTCAAAATAGGAGATCTAATGAAACCAAAACTCTTGTGCCATAGGCACAGATCATCTAACATTACTTTTATACATGTAAAAGAGTTAGTAAGAATAACATTCAAGTCAATCATATAAACATTTTGCTTTTGATGTCCTTCAAGTATAACCCTACTAGTACCTTCAATTATGATGTGACATAAATCTGAGTGAAATACAACTTTGTTACCTTTATCACATAATTGAGATATACTAAGTAGGTTATGCTTGAGACCACTTACTAAATAAACATCACTAATTGAATGAGAAGAAGATACCCCGATCTCACCAACACCAATGACTATACTTTTCTTGTTATCTCCAAAGGTAACCTTACCTGCGTCAAACGGTTCGAGTGAAAGAAATAAATTTTCATTTCCGTTCATGTGCCTTGAGCATCCACTATCAAGGTACCATAAATTTTTATCTTTCATAATCACCTGCAAGATAAATTAAATGCATATTTTAGGGTACCCAAGCAAGCTTGGGTCCTTTAGTGTTAGTTACCCTAAATATCATATCTTTTCTAACCCAAACTTGTCTTATGATTTTCTTCTTAGGGTTGGGTCTATTTGGAGGTGTTTTGGTCTTTTGGTGTTGTCAAGGTTCCCCAAATTGTTGCTTAACCTTGGGGAAATTGGATTTCTTCTTAAAGGGAAAACTCATATCGTAGAACTATCAATGTTCATTATATTTGACTTCTTCTACAAAGGGTTCAGGATTTGGACACATGTCCTTTTCCACTTGTGTGTTAGAGGCTCTGACAAAGTTTATGTTTTTATATAGGTCTTTTGTGTGTTTGACACAATTTTCAATAACATGACTCGTATGACCACAATTGTTACAAATTGGATACTAGTTGTTAACACCCGGAAATGTACCCTATTTGTCTAGTAGAAATATTTTACGAAATATTTTCAGTAATTTTAAGTTTTAAATTATAATTTTAAGTTCCGAGTCGAATTTAGAATTTCCGAGTTCGTATTTGGAATTTCTGCGAGATTTCATGAAAAAGCCGTCTTAAGTCAAGTTTGACTTTCTTGACTTTGGAAATAGTCTTTGACTTTTCCTACACATCTCACACAACTCATACTCCTTAACCTAATATTTCATTTCCACACAAAAATCAAACACATTTTCTTTCTTCTTCCTTAAGCAACTTCCCTCTTTGAATTCAATTTTGGAATCGACGTAACTTCTTCGTTACTTGATAGAATTTACGTAAGTTTCGTCTTGTTCTTCCTCCCGTACCTTCCTCTATCCGTATTGATAATAAAATTATGTCGTTTCTCTCTTCTCGCTTTTCAAACTTTCCGTCTTTCTCAAGATGAACTTTATTCATCTTTTTACGATCTAATTGTAGGTGGCGACCTCCAAGATCCCGACAAAGACTATTTCCTTATAGAATAGGAGCTTGACGATCATTAGAGACGCTCAAAGGTAACGGTGAAGGGTTACTCGGTATTACTTACGTGTTTTACATGTTATATGCTAGAAAATCGTATTAGATTACGATTAGGAAGGTTAGAATCCATGCTATGATTAATGAATGATGTTATACGATGAATATTGATGATATATGTTGATTGTTGATGATTATTGGAAGTATAATTGAGTTTTGAAATGAATTGATTGAGCTTTGGAAGCTCTCGGGTGAAGAAGTGCTCCCAGCCGGTCGACCGGCCGCCGGTCTGACCACCGGCTGGGAACACATCAGAACCACCTTTGGAAATTGAGAATTTGTATGAAGTGGTGCTCCAGGCCGGCCAACCGGCCACCGGTCAACCCACCGGCCTGGAACACATCAGTGTTGAAGTTTTGAGTTTGGTATGATTGGCTGTGCCGGTCGACCGGCCGCCGGTCGACTGACCGGCCCAGACCCCTTTTCCTCTGTTTTTGGATTTTGCCTGTGTTCTGAGCCGGCCCACCGGCCGCCGGTCTTCTGCCCGGCCTGGAACACGGCTGTATGCATTTCCTTTAATTTCTAAAACTCGTAATTTATATTAGTTCGCATGATCGGTTTAATATCGTATATTTTACGTAATGTCTTATTAACGTTGATTCATGTTATTCGGAATAGTAGTGATATCTCTTTGCGCATGTGATCGCGGTGACATGTTTTGTGACGTTTGATATCTTTTCCACTGTGAAGTCGGTTTTTACAAATGTTACGGTTTGAGCACTGTTTTGTCTTGTGCTTTGTACTCTCATTCCCTTGGCTACCTTCCCGTTCGTAAGGCTGGAATGTCGGAACGGCGAGGTATCCTACTGCTTAAATGCATGTGTTAGTGGGCATACGACGACGTTGTTGGGAGTTGAACGCTATGCGTTGATCGACCCGGCCGTCAAATGTTGTGTACTTGCGATGTGGTGTTATTTGCATGTAGCGTACCGCTTGTTATGAGGCTTGAGCTGTGTTTCCGCCTCTTTCGTGAATTGATCTACCGAATTTGGGGTACTCGGCATATATATATTATAAGCCCGAGTCTTGGATGCGAAACGCTTTATCGCATGTCGAATCGGAAAATGTGATTCCGAGAATCTGGCCAGGTTTAGATTAGGAGCCGTTTAATTATCGTTCCTACCAGGAGGAAATTAGTCTACATACGCGAAATGCTTTATCGTGTATGCGTTCAGGGAAATGCTTTATCCCGTGGATGCCATTTAATCATTCTTGCTGGGACACGATGCTAGTGCGTTTCATTTACCGTGAGATATTGTCGTCTTGTGTCGTTCTTTGAATGCGTGATTTCATGATATTGTTCATGGTCATTGCATGATTGGACACCGTCATTGTCTTGGTTCGTGAATGGATGATAATATGTTGGAATTGTGTAATCATCGCATGACTTGACTGGTTTGTCTGTCGAGTCTCAATCTTATCAATCTTATACCGCTAACGGTGAGATGTAAGCCCTAGTGAGCGTATTCGATTGCCTAAGAGTGTCTTTCCCGAGTCTTGGAATAACATGATGTTTACGGAATTGATTTCTATATGATCTTATCATTATATCCCGTATTGCCTATTTGTTCTTATCGCAACTCACATGTATATATATATGCATGCTTTCCTTTTGTATTACCTTATGTGTACGTTTGATGTAATATGGCTGGGAGAACCCGGAGTTACTCCCCACTGACTGTGGCATTCATGTTTTTCATGGATGAACAGGTTTCTTGCTTGGATGATTTTTGGCTGTGACATTTTGGGGTTCGGGTGTGAGCTAGCGGGCGTTGTCCCTGGAAGTTCACCTCTAGACGATAGTAGCTAGTTTTTGTTAAACACTTGTTCTTTGCTAACATTTGAAGAGACCCCGTCTCTTTGTTGTATTTCCGCGTTTAGTTTGTAATATTTGACACTCCTCGTTTTATTTACAATGCATGTTTAAAAGTTTTTAAAATACCGTATTTCCGCATATCTTTTCACATGCTTGTATGTTTTATCTTTCCGCATTCGCGAGGGTTGTCACAGTTGGTATCAGAGCTTTGATCGCTCCCGACGCACACACGTGAACCCTAACTTAAACTACTTGACCTTGAAATAATAAATGAGAGAGTTGGGTAGAAGTTAAGGACTTTATTGGTAGTCTATTTGTTTATGCTAATTGATAGGATAACTTAATTTGTTTTTGTTCTTATGAAGATGGTTAGACCGCGTTCAGCTGATAATATTATGATGGAGGCTCTTGCTCAAGTGCTGAAGAATCAGCAAGATGCCGCTCTAGCTAATGCCAACCAAGTTCACCCTAGAAGGGAGGACAATCAACAAGGTGGTTATGCATGGGTGGCGGGTCAAATTGCAAGGAGTAAGATCGTGCCTTATGGTGGAGAGCCTGATCCTACGGAGCTATCCGACTGGTTCCGTGAGATGGAAAAGCAGTTTGATCTTTACCAAGTCCGGGAAGAGGATAAAGTGAGGATTGCAAAGCACTTTCTAGTGCGGGAAGCCGACAACTGGTGGGCTATCACAAGTGCCACCGCAACTCTTGAAGAGGACTTCAACTGGGCTTGCTTTAAGGCTCTTGTGGAGAGTAGGTTTTATCCCAAAGAGCTTAAACAACAAAGGCTCAAGGAATTCATAGATTTTAAGCAAGGCAACCTATCGGCTCAAGATTTTACTACGGAGTTTAATAAGCTCGCTCACTTTGCGCCGAGACTTATTCGTGATGATGAAGATCGTGCATTCTACTACCGTAATAAGTTGAATGCCGTGCTGCAAAGTAAAGTGAGAAGGGGTACCGCGTCCTTTGGAGATCTCTACGACGATGCTTTGTGGGCCGAGAATTCAATGAAGGCTATAAGAGAGGAAGCTCAAATGAATAATCCCTCTCCTTCTTATGCTCCTAGGCCGAATGCCTTTGGGAAGAGGCCGTTTATCCCGTCTTCTTCGAATTCCTATGCTAACAAGAGGAGGTTTAATCCTTCTTCCAATGCCAATTCAAGGAATCCTTCTCCTTTTATTCCTAGAGCTACGTCAAATGTGGTTCATAGGCCTTATGCCCCTCAAGCTCAAGCTCAAGGTCGTCAATGTAGTGGTTGTAGACTTCCTCTACACCCCGGTAGAACTTGTACCAACCGACCTTACATTTGCTTCTTTTGTCAAAAGGGTGGTCATCGTTACGAAGATTGCCCCGATCGAAAGTTGCCTCCTCCTCCTAAGCCTAAGGGTTCAATATTTGTCATGAGCCGTGCCGAAGCCGACGCTCATCCTGAGATCATTACTGGTATGTTCTCAATCTTAGAGCAACCGTGTCTTATTTTATTTGATACCGGTGCTTCAATGTCCTTTGTGTCATCGACCTATGCTAATAAATTATCAATCAAGCCTACATCTAGTGAGGATACTCCCATATCCTTACCATCCGAAGATATTATCTCTTGTTCAACCCTTTATCCAAATGTACCTATATCTATTTCGGGTTCTATTTTTCCCGCGAATCTCCTTAAGTTTCCTCTAGGAGAGTTTGATATTATATTAGGTATAGATTGGTTAGCTATGTATCATGCTAGGTTCGAGTGTCGTGATCAAAAGATTTTCTTAAAGAGTCCTTTAGGTGTTAGAATAACCTATAAGGGATCTCATCCCCGTAAAGGTGTGTCTTTAATTTCCGCTTTGAAGTTGGTAAGTATGGTTAGAAAAGGTTACAAAGCATTCTTGTGTGTTGTGACTTCTTCAAATACCTCTTTGCCAAGTATTGAAGATGTGCCTATTGTTCGAGAGTTCATCGATGTATTCCCCGAAGATTTGCCCGGGATTCCTCCCGAGCGTGACGTTGAATTCTCCATTGATCTTGTCCTGGTTCTGGTCCAATTGCCAAAGCTCCTTATCGTATGGCTCCGTCTGAATTGAAAGAATTAAGGAAGCAGTTGGATGATATGATTGAAAAGGGTTTTATTCGACCAAGTGCCTCGCCTTGGGGTGCTCCTGTTCTTTTTGTGAAGAAGAAGGATGGTTCTATGAGGTTGTGTATCGATTATCGTGAGTTGAATCGGATTACAATCAAGAATAGGTATCCTTTACCGAGAATTGAAGATTTATTTGATCAATTAAAGGGTGCTTCTACATTTTCGAAGATTGATTTGAGATCTGGTTATCATCAAATTCCGGTTAGAGATGTTGATATTCCGAAGACCGCTTTTAGTACGAGGTATGGCCATTATGAATTCAAAGTAATGCCATTTGGATTGACGAATGCTCCTGCTATCTTTATGGATCAAATGAACCGCACATTTAGTGAATATCTTGACAAGTGTGTGGTGGTATTCATAGATGATATTCTTATTTTCTCCAAGTCCGAAGATGAGCATGCTATTCATTTGAGGATTATTTTGGGTGTTATACGTCGTCAGAAGTGGTATGCTAAGTTCTCTAAGTGTGAATTTTGGTTACCTAAAGTGTCCTTTCTTGGGCATGTGATTTCTAAAGAAGGTGTTATGGTGGATCCTTCCAAAATTGAGGCCGTTGTTGATTGGAAGAGTCCGACTGATATTAGAGAGATTAGAAGTTTTCTTGGGTTAGCTGGTTATTATAGAAGATTTGTCAAAGATTTCTCTAAGCTGGCTAGACCTATGACTCAGTTGTTGAAGAAGGAAACCAAATTCTTATGGAATGAAGCTTGTGAATCTGCGTTTCAAGAATTAAAGACGAGGTTAACTACCGCTCCGGTGTTGACTTTGCCCGAAGATGGAGTAGATTTTGATGTCTATTGTGATGCTTCAAAGATGGGTTTAGGTTGTGTTCTTATGCAGAATCGGAAGGTGGTGGCTTATGCTTCTAGGCAGTTGAGAGTTCATGAAGTGAACTATCCTACTCATGATCTAGAATTGGCCGCTGTTGTTCATGCTTTGAAAGTGTGGAGACATTATTTAATTGGAGTTCATTGTCGTATCTTCAACGATCACAAGAGTTTGAAATACATATTTACTCAAAAAGAGTTGAATATGAGGCAAAGAAGATGGTTGGAGTTGGTGAATGATTATGATTTTGAGTTGTTGTATCATGAAGGGAAGGCTAATGTTGTTGCCGATGCCCTTAGTAGGAAAGCTTCTCATGCTTTGATGCTTTGCTGTTTTACCTGTTGATCTTTGCCGAGTTTCGCAGATTGAGTTTGGAGTGTGTAGAGCGTGGATTTGTTCATGTTGGTGCTATGATTGCCGAACCTGTGTTTCTCCGTGAAATCCGCGAAAGCCAAGTTGATGATCTTACCTACAAGTCTATTCAAGCCAAAATTCTTGAAGGTAAAGGTAAAGATTTCAAGTTTGATAATGAAGGTGTTCTTCGTTTCCATGGTCGTTTATTTGTTCCTAATGCTCTTAATTTGAGGAAGCGAGTTCTTGATGAAGCTCACCTTTTCCCTTATTCTATTCACCCCGGTGGTGAAAGATGTACAAGATTTGGAAGATTTGCAGTTTGGTGGCCGAACTTGAAGGAGTGATGTTGTTTTTAGGTGGAAGATGTTGACTTGCCAAAAAGTGAAAGATATGAACACAAGAGGAACCGGGGATTGTGGGATTGATCAAAACCGTGTTGGATATTCCGATATGGATAGGGGAATATATTCAATTGATTTTGTTATGGCTTTGCCGAAGACCGTTGGAGGTAAAGATGCCGTTTGGGTTGTTGTTGCTCGATTGACCAAGTGTGCTAGGTTTATTCCGATCAAAGAAACTTGGAATTTGGATCGTTTAGCAATAGCCTATGTGGATGAAATTGTTAGATACCATGGTGTTCCTATGGAGATTATATCCGACCGAGATCCGAGATTCTGTTCGAGATTTTGGAAAGCTTTGCAAGAGGCTATGGGTAGTAAGTTGTTGATGAGTACTGCTTTTCATGCTGCTACGGATGGTCAGACTGAGAGGACTATTCAGACTTTAGAAGACTTGATTAGGGCTTGTGCTCTTGACTTTCAGTCTAGTTGGGAAAAGAGTTTACCGTTGGTGGAGTTTTCTTACAACAATAGCTAATGCATCTATCAAGAGGCTCACATATGAAGCTCTATGGAACGGAAATGTCGGAGTCCTATATGTTGGAATCAATTGAGTGACAATCGTGATTTAGGCCCCGATGTTCTTGTTGAAACCATTGATAATGTGAAGGTCATTCGTGATAGAATGAAAGCCGCTCAAGACCGTCAAACGTCTTATGCCGATATCCGAAGAAGGCCTTTAGAGTTTGAAGTTGGTGATAAAGTGTTTTTGAAGGTGTCTCCTATGAAGGGTGTTAAAAGGTTTGGTGTTAAGGGTAAATTGAGTCCGAAATACATTGGACCTTTTGATATTGTGGAAAGGATTGGTGCAGTTGCTTATAAGTTGGATTTGCCGCCGAATTTGGCTAAGGTTCATGATGTTTTCCATGTTTCTCAATTGAGAAAGTATGTAAGTGATCCAAGCCATGTCTTTCAAGTTGAATTGCCCGAGCTTGAACCGAATTTATCCTTTGAAGAGAAGCCGATCCGTATTCTAGACCGTAAGGATAGGAAGTTGAGAAGTAAAGTAGTTCCGTTGGTGAAAATCTTGTGGAGAAGTGCTAATGTCGAAGAAGAGACTTGGGAAACCGAAGCTTCTATGCGTAGTAAATATCCGAGTCTTTTCGAGTAAGGTAAATTTTTATTTTTCCTCAAGTTTCGAGGGCGAAACTTTTTAAAAAGGTGGGGTGATTGTAACACCCGGAAATGTACCCTATTTTTCTAGTAGAAATATTTTACGAAACTTTTTCAATAATTTTAAGTTTTAAATTATAATTTTAAGTTCCGAGTCGAATGTAGAATTTCCGAGTTCGTATTTGGAATTTCTGCGAGATTTCATGAAAAAGTCGTCTTCAGTCTAGTTTGACTTTTCTGGACTTTGGAAATCGTGTTTGACTTTTTCTCTACACAACGCACAACACACTCCCTCCTTAACCTAAAATCTCATTAAACACAAAATCAAACCTAGTTTTCTTCTTCCTTAAGAAATCAATTTCCCTCTTTGATTTCCATCTTAGATTTGGCGTAGTTTCTTCGTTACTCGATAGAAGTTACGTAAGTTCATCTTATTCTTCCTCCCGTACCTTCCTCTATCCGTATTGATAATAAAATTATCGTCTTTCTCGCTTTTTAAGCATTCAGTCTTTCTCAAGATGAACTTTATTCATCTTTTTACGATCTATTTGTAGGTGGCGACCTCCAAGATCCCGACAAAGACTATTTTCTTATAGAAGAGGAGCTTGACGATCATTAGAGACGCTCAAAGGTAACGGTGAAGGGTTACTCGGTATTACTTACGTGTTTTACATGTTTATATGCTAGAAAATCGTATTAGAATACGATTTGGAAGATTAGAAACCATGCTATGATTAGTAAATGATGTTATATGATGGATATTGATGATATATATTGATTGTTGATGATTATTAGAAGTATAATTGAGTTTTGAAATGAATTGGTTGAGCTTTGGAAGCTCACGGGTGAAGAAGTGATCCCAGCCGGTCGACCGGCCGCCGGTCTGACCACCGGCTGGGAACACATCAGAAACTCATTGGGAAATTTTGGGTTTTGCATGATATGGTGCTCCAGGCCGGCCTACCGGCCGCCGGTCCATCCACCGGCCTGGAACACATCAGTGTTGAAGTTTTGAGTTTGGTATGATTGGCTGTGCCGGTCGACCGGCCGCCGGTCGACTGACCGGCCCAGACCCCTTTCCTCGGTTTTTTGGGATTTTGCCTGTGTTCTGAGCCGGCCCACCGGCCGCCGGTCTGTTGCCCGGCCTGGAACACGGCTGTATATTTTTCCTACAATTTCTAAAACTCGTAATTTATAATAGTTCACATGATCGGTTTATCGTATAATTTTACGTAGAGTCTTATAATATTCATGTTTTGAATATATGATATCTCTTTCGCATGTATCACATGTTTGGTGACGGTTTTCGATATGTTTCCACTTTGAGTCGGTTTTTACAAATGAGTCGGTTTGAGCACTATTTTGTATTGTGCTTGTATTCTCATTCCCTTGGCTACCTTCCCGTTCGTAAGGCTGGAATGTCGGAACGGAGAGGTATCCTACTGCTTAATTGCATGTGTAGTGGGCATACGACGACGTTGTTGGGAGTTGAACGCTATGCGTTGATCGACCCGGCCGTCAAATGTTGTGTACTTGCGAGGTGGTGTTATTTGCATGTAGCGTACCGCTTGTTATGAGGCTTGAGCTCTTTTCCGCCTCTTTCGTGAATTGATCTACCGAATTTGGGGTACTCGGCGTCTAGTGTAAGACCGAGTCTTGGATGCGAAACGTTGATCGCATGTCGAACCGGAAAATGTGATTTCGGGATTCTGGCCAGATTTAGACTAGGACCGGATTATTATCGTCGTCCTACCGGAGGAAATTAGTGAACATATACGAAATGTGATCGTGTATGCGTTACAGGGAAATGCTTATCCCGTGGATGCCGGTTAATCATACTTGCCATGTACACGATGCTAGTGCGTTTCATTTACCGTGAGAAAGGTCGTCTTTATGTTGTTATACTTGAATGCGTGATTTCATGATTGAGTATTCATGATCGTTGCATGACTTGGCATGGTTGTTTGTCGAGTCTCAATCTTATCAATCTTATACCGCTAACGGTGAGATGCAAGCCCTAGTGAGCGTATTCGATTGCCTAAGAGTGTCTTTCCGAGTCTTTGAATAACATGATGGTTACGGATTTGAATTCCACATGATCTTATCATTATCTATAGAATTGCCTATCTATTTTTATCGTAACTCACATGTATATATATATATGCATGCTTTACTTTCGTATTACTTTATGTGTACGTTTGATGTAATATGGCTGGGAGAACCCGGAGTTACTCCCCACTGACTGTGGCATTCATGTTTTTCATGGATGAACAGGTTGCATGCTATGGATGACGTTTTGGATCTGATATTTTGGGGTTCGGGTGTGAGCTAGCGGGCGTTGTCCCTGGAAGTTCACCTCTAGACGATAGTAGCTAGTTTTTGTCAAACACTTGTTCTTTGCTAACATTTGAAGAGACCCCGTCTCTGTGTTGTATATTTTCGCGTTTAGTTTGTAACATTTTGACACACCTCGTGTTATATATAACTTGCATGTTTAAAGGTTTTTAAAATACCGTATTTCCGCATATTATTCACATGCTTGTTTGATTTATTATTCCGCATTCGCGAGGGTTGTCACACCCATAATCCAAATATTAAAACCAATGTTGAAGTTCAAACCAATTACAAGAGCCAAAATGAAGAACAAACTAGAGAGAATTCTAAGGAAAAATGTGTTGTTCAATGTTGTATGCTAAGTTGTTCTCTCTCTCTCTTCAGTTTTCTTCTTATATACCCTTGGTTCGCAAACCTAGGTGCCTTGAAAGGTGGGCTTTCAAAAGACAAGACGGAGAAATGAAGAACAATCATGCTGAGACTTGGACGCTGGCAGCGTCCCCTGACGCTGGCAGCGTCTCGTGCTGCCAGTCTTCCCTTTGCTTTTCCTTCTTGACTTTCGTTGACCCTTGGATTTTGGACCCGCCTTGACTTCCATTGACCCATTGGGTTTGATCTTCTTGCCTTGATGATTCATTACTAGCCCACTCCAATTTCCGGGTTTTGGGTCTCGGGTTTCGGGTTTTACTTTCGTTGACTTCCGGGTTTTACTCTCAAAAATGACTAAAATTACTAAATAACAATATTATTACAAAAACTAAGGTTAACATAAAACAACGCTAATGACCCGTAAAAAGTAAAACAAATGACCCTAATAAATACTACTAGACACAACACAATTTGCTGTTGTCAGTAGGATATAAGGACTGAAAATATATATAGATGAAATAAAGGGAACATTTTGGAGGGAAAATGAATGTGAAATGGAGGGAAAATGAATCTGAAAATGCCACATAAGCATCCTAATAAGCAACAAATAGAAAAACCCTTTTTTTAATTAATGAGTTTTCTATAATTTTCTAATTATCTCATCTACTTGCGATTTTATATGATTTGAAGGCCGTTAGCGCCAGAAATCGTGCTAACATTTCAAAGAAGCGGGGTGTATATTATGATTCTCGAGGCGGTTACAGATTGATAGAAGACAATCTCGTAATTAGAATCTATATATTAGACTTTTTAATCATACTTGGACTTGATCCTCATGTATACATATATTAGTTTTGAGTTAATGTGTAGGTGTCAAAGGGAGTGACCGACTTGAATTGACATGTAACTTATAAAGAAGGGCACACGTCTAAAGGATCCCGAACTTGTAACAAATATGATCAGGAAATCTTGGCCAACATAGTAAGTATTATTTTATTAAGAGGAGTTTTTTAATAACTTTATTGTTTAATTCTTACGCGTATGTATGTCTGACTATCTATTTATTTTAGTAACAAAAATAAAATGAAGTTTATTTAATATATTATAAAAGAATGTACTGAAGGAGGTTGCGGAAGGGAAATTCATTCCGAATGGTCGTGATGACGTTCTTGCTAGAGCGATCGGCCAACCCGAGCATCCAGGTCGATTGAGGGGCGTCCCATTACAGGTCGGAGTGTTGAAATATTATGGGACAACTACCCCGAAAAAGAAGAAGAAAAATAAGGGGAAGGCTGACATGGTACCATTTTATATTGTCATTTAAAATTCACATGTTATTGTTTTAAACAAAATGCTGATTCTACATTTTTGCACGCAGGTTCAGTTATTGGCCTCCGTGATACTAAAAATGAATTCTGGAGGCAAGCCTTCCGAAGAAGAATTGAAGATGATGCAGGATGTCATTAAAAAGGGTGAGGTGCAACAGATTGGTCAAGAGGCAGAGAACACTACTACATTGGCAATACATGAGGAGGAAGTATCGATCAACGAGAAATAGAAAGAGGAACCTAGTGTTGCTAAAGTTTTAATACCTCAAGTCGATAAGGTAAATATGACTTTATTATTTTTCTTTTTTTCTGCATTTGTTCCTTTCCAACAGCCAAATGTTATACGTGATTGCAGCCTTACTCGGGGTACACCATGGTTCCTAAACAGCCTTACTCGGGGTGTGTGTTCCCAGCAATAGCTGGTAAAAACCAGCTCTAATGCTATAACCTCTGACATATTAGTTAATTTTATTAGGTAAATGAGTCTGAAAAGGGGATGCAACTTGAGGAGACGGCTGAGAAGACGGATGACAATAATCAGGGGATGCAACTTGAGATGACGGCTGAGAAGACGGACGACCCATCACCTTCAAATGAGGGGTCAGTTTCGGCAAGGTATGCATGAAGTCTGTAATAGGTATGTAGATCATTTATGATTTCTATTATATTTTGATATTTAATTAATAATGTGTATTCTACAGGCCATAAAAAGGAAGGTAGTTATTCTCACCGACCCTTCATCCGAGATAGTTGTTCGTGTTGCCCGGGGTTTCGTAGACATAATGCCCAAAAAAATCAGCGGAAAACATATTGGTTCATGGCGTACCACTTTTGCCGAATCATAGAAAAGTGGAGATAAATCAAGCCTTTAAGGGCTATAAAACGCTTCAACTGCTTGTCCCAGTCCGTGACGACCTTCAAATTGTGGCAGATGTGGTTCAATGTTTTGTCCAATGGCCTAATAAGCACATTTACCTAGCTCGTTCGCCTACGACTCAACCGAATGTAGTCGGGGTTAGAAAAATACATATATCCAGCCTTTTGTCTTTGTTCATCACCTATATAATTAGTGAAATTTATATGTTATATTTTTTTTTTAGGTAACAAAAAACATGGATAAGACTCACTCGATAGACAATCTTTCTATTACCTCGTCGAAACAACAACTTGATGAGGTATTTAATTAATCTCTCCATTTTTTTAAAAACTCTCTTTATATTTTCATTTCTACTACTGCCTCATCATTGAAAGAGCAACTTGATGAGGTATATGTACGTATTACTTCTCGATTTTTTTAAATAACTATTTATCTTTGACGTTAATCTGAAAAAGAATAATACACTTTTTTTTGTAGGGTAAAAAAATACACACGGATGATCACCCGATAGACAATAATCCTACTACTACCTCATTGAAAGATCAAGTTGATGAGGTATTTAGTTAAGTACTTAATTTTTTCTAATAGCTCGAACTGGGATATGTTTCGCTTAGATTAGTTTAGTGAAGTACTTAATTTTAGTTATCCACATGAGGGATGTTGTGACAAGTAGCACAAAAGAAAATTCGCATTTTTTCCCCAGCTGAAAGATGTTAGGAGTCTATCCCGTACTGATTATACTGGGAACATTTTCATGCAAAAATTACGGACGATGACGATGATGGACCTTTATAAGGAGGCTGATGTTCACATAGCAAGCGAGCAATTGATAATTATTTCGCTCGAGGATGATAATTTAGGGAAAGAACGTCAAGCAGTTCTGTCATGGGAGATTCTAGCCATTTGGGCTGGCCTTGACGAGATTGATATCCAAAATCTATTTGTTTGGATGATGTAAGTTTCTTAATAAATCATGCAATATTCTAATATTCTGACTAAGATATAGTGTTTTAAATACCGGAATTAAAAACGTCATGTAGATTCTTGAAATCGGTTGTGATCCCCGAGAGCAAGAGTCCACATGATCTATACGGATTCCTGTGCCCTTATATTTTATCTATGTATATCGAGATGATTTCGTACGAAGAACGTATAGATTATATTGCTCAGGAATTGGCGAAAAACAAAAAGCTCATTCTTGCCCCTTATAATGAAATCGGGTAATATATAATTAATATTATTATTCCAAACACAATTGCATTTTTATATTTAATATAGATGTTGTGCTTGTTAATAATGATGTGTCTCTCAATCTAGGAGACATGGGGTGCTAGCAGGGATCATGTCGACCAAGAAGAAAGTCTTTTGGTTGGACTCTTTGCATAAAGAACCATCTGAGACCTTTAAGAAGTTGATTATTAAGTAAGTTTATAATAATGATTTGGCACATAATATTAAGTTTCAATTATTATTATTTTCACTACTACACATATATATTTATGTGAGTTTCTGCCTCTTTTTTTAAAAAAAAGGGCCTTTGAGAAGAAAAGAGCTAACGACGATCAACCCACGGAAGATTCTGCTGATGGCCCTTTTTACTACGATAACAGGGGTACGTGCGCAAATACAATACCTTAAGTGCATGACATCTGTCTTTTTTAATTACGCATTAAACTAATTGGTAATTGCCTTTTCGTCTCTTCCTTTTTTATGTAATAATAGGTCCCTAAACAGCCGGATAGCATACAATGTGGATACTACGTTTGTCATTTGATTTTGGAGATTATTAGGCGAAGATATATCCTCATTCCAGAAAGGGTTAGTAGTTTAATGAAGCTAAAACTTTTTTTCATTAGACTTGATCTCTTTGCTGCTATATTCATGTTGCTATATATGCTACTGTTGTTATCCTAAGTCAATGTCTTTTATTTGTTTTATCCACAGTATGTAATCACCACGCCACATGTCTCTTAGTACAAAAAGCACCAAATAGACGAGGTAAGGAAAGTGTGGGGCAAATACGTCCTTGAACATTATTGCAAAGAAGAATAAATAAAACTTAGATCATTTTGGAAGATAGGGAACTTTAAATTGTAGAAGTCATTAGAGCTCCTAACTTTGCCTTAATGCATGTAGAAGTGATCAGTGTTGATTACAAAATGCAGGAGTGATCAAATTGTAAGTATGAATTGCTCTGAAGGAGATAATTTTGGTTGTATATATCATTTTGCTGCTGCTGATTTATATATATATATATATCATTTTGTTGCTGCTGAAAGTGGTTTATGCGTGCTGCTGCTGCTGATTTATGCAGGATTTTCACTGGCAGGGGAACAAATTTAAATTTTTTCAAAAACAATAATAAAAGAAATAAAAACGGTTATTTTAAAATTAATTAAAAGCGTTGTTACATATTTCCCACCAAAACTAATCATACTTTTAACAACGGTTTATTCTGATATACCTGTTGTTATTAAAAATTTCCACAACGGCTTCCTTAGTATAATCCGTTGTTATTAACTCTATTCACAACGGGTTTGAAAAACTTAAGCGTTGTTATAATCTTTCCCACAAAAACTACACACACGGTTAACAACGGTTTCTTTCAACAAAATCGTTCTTGTATCTTTCCCACCAAAATTATTCACACGGTTTAACAACGGTGGGCTAGTAATAACAACGATTTTTTACCTTTGTTAAAAATATTCACAACGATTTTAACAACGGTTTTTTCTAATATACCCGTTGTTATTAAAACTTTCAACAACGGTTTCTGCTAACATAAGCGTTGTTGTATCTTTTCCACCAAAATTATTTTCACGGTTTAACAACGGATGGCCAGTAACGACAACGTTTTTAACCGTTGTTAAACATATTCACAACGGTTTTTTCATTAAATATGAACCGTTGTTAAAACCTTTAACAACGGAGGCTTTAACAACGTCCGCTTTTTAATATAACAACGGTTTTTAATCGTTGTCATAGCCTGTTTTTGTAGTAGTGTATTAAATTTTGAAAATAGTTGAAGCAAAGAGGTCATCTGTTTAGTAGTCATTGGCGGTAAGGGAACAGCTGTTGGGACATTCCCTAAGCTGTTGTTATTATTCGATGCTAGCCTAGAATAAACAATGGGATGGGGGGTTACGACAGGAGGAGACTCTCTAGGAACTTCGCTAGACTCTGACACTGACTCCGACTCTGACTCTGACTCTTACTCGAATTCATTGTCTTCTGATTCCCATTTGAACATCTCTCCTTCTCCTGTAGTGACCTTGAAGAGCTTTCCTTGATAGTTAATCCACTTGATCGATTTTCTTCATCCTTTTCGCTGACTTGAGCCAGCGTCGGTGATCAATGTTGTAGGGTTGAAATGATCGTCTTGAAGTATCAAGGTAATGATCTTATCATGTGAAGCTATGACGAATCGATCCTCCCCAAATAGAATACTAACGGATTGCTCGTCTAAACAAGGTGTTTGACGGGTTTTGGCGGTATGAACCATTTCTGAAGGGATAAAGTAGCAATCGTGGAAAACCTCGATTCCAGCTAATTGTATACCCTTATAGTGATATGGTTCGGGAAACCCGTGAAAGTATTCTTGACTCCCCTCCCTAACGAAGTATCCATTCATAGTAAGGAGATAAGGTCGCATCTGGATTCCTCTATCTTTACGATTTTCGACTTGAGTAAGCATTTCTTGGGTTTCTTCCTTCGTGGGTTTGTATCACAATCCTAATGTTATCTTTCCGCAATTCCCCTCTTTGTAAGGTGCAAAGGTACTCTTCCTGATGGGGTTCAATGGCATTCCTGGGAAGTATCCCTGGGGATTTGAGTATGTGGTTGACCACTAAGTTTGAGTATGGGTTGAAGTATAGAGGTACCAATTCACTCTCTACGATATTTATGCTCTGAAATCCTCCAAGCTCGTATACTGGATCTGTGACTACTTGGTTGCTGGACATTTTCTCTATTACAGCCTTGATAGGTGACGAAGTGATCGTCACTACTTTGCCATCTAAAGGAACTTTGATCTTCTGGTGTAAAGTGGATGTTACCGCTTTAGAGCATGAATCCAAGGCCTCCCTAGAAGTATATTAAAAGATGCTTCGTTGTCCATAATCTGGAAGTTAACCTTTCGCTCAATAGACCCAGTGTCTATAGTGAGATTAACTAGCCCTACTACCTTACGTCGTGTTCCATCATATGCTCAAACACCTTGGTTGGTAGGAGCCCAATCTGATTCTTTCATGCCCAACTTACGTGCTGTTTTTAGTGGTTTGACGTTGACTGCGGAGCCATCGTCTACCAAAGTCATTGGTACATTCTTCTTTAGGCATGTGATTGTGATATATAGAGCGAGATTGTGGCTGGCGCCCAAAGGAGGTAAATCCTCATCTGAAAAAGTAATTGGGTTACTTTCCTAACTAAGTCTTGGAGGACCAAGTTGACTACGTCGTCAGGTGTAGAGTTGTGCGCTACATTCAACTTTGCCAATGCTTGTAATAAAGCTTGGCAATGGGAAAATGAACTCGCAACTAACTGCCAGACTGAAAGATCAGCCTTTGTCTTCTGTAGTTGTTTCAGTTGACGGTCGGTAGATGTATTTTCGCCATCATTTGGGGTGACGACATTGGTAGGACCATTTTGAGAGACATTTTGATAAGGACACCCTGAACAAGTAAGATAGTCTATATCTTGATCTTCGCTACCCTTGACTATATCTTCACTATGATGTTTCGTGAGGTATTCATCCTCATCGTCATCAGCCCATATTCGGTTGACGGTATTGAGTTCTCTTAATCTGACGATTTCGGCTTCCAGAGTGATTATTCGCTCGACTAGATTATCACATGTTGTGATCACTTCTTGCATCGTAGACTCTTGAAATAGAACCACGACGCTTTCCTGAGGTGCGGTACCTAAATGCGTAGGGATGTTACAATGGTTTCAAGATCTGAAACTTGCCTACTTACACTCTTAGTTCATGCGATAAAGTCGTCGATGGTAGGACAAATGGTGGAATATTTTCCTTCATCTTCCAACATATGAACCTCGTCTTCGACTGGGGAGATGAGGTGTGAACAATCCAAGGTGAATTCTTCATCTGTAATCATCAGAACTCCAAGAGGATTCTTAGTATTTTTAGGCTTGCTTCCAGGAGGTATGGGTAGATGACCATCTTCAATCATATCTTGAATGGCATGTTTCAATTTGTATCATTTCTCTGTGTCGTGTCCTTTGCCTCTATGATATTTGCAGTATGCATTCTCATCCCAAAATCTAGTTTTCTTCTTTGGATCAGGCGTAGGTCCTATTGGTTGAAGCCGCTTTGTTGTATCAACCTTTTCAAGGCATTGGAATATGTATCACCGATGCTTGTGAATTTCCTTTGTGGGTTGTTCTTCTTAGAGGATTCGACAAGATTGACTTCATCGGTCTTGTAAGTAGAGCCATAAGAACGATTTGTTGAGTCTTGATATCCGCGACCTATCGTTTTGGACAAGAGCCCATTTAGCATGCCGTCTTCAATTCTTGTTCCTAGCATAGTTAAGTCTTTGAAAGACTTTATGCTCTGGTATCTCAGGTGGTTTGCATAAACAGGTCTCAAATTGTCCACGAACGTTTCCACAATAGTAGCTTTATCTGGACGTTCAACAAGTTGTGTGCTAGTCTTCCTCCACCTACTTAGGAAATCGGTGAAACCTTCTTTCTCATTTTGGGTAAGAACCTCTAGAGTACGCATATTGAATTAAATTTCAGCATTGTCTGCGTAGTTCTTGGCAAACTCAATTGCGGCATCATCCCAGGTTGCAATTTTCTTAAGTTCCAGAGAATGGAACCACTGTTTAGGAATGATGTCGAGAGATGAAGGAAATATCCTTAGGAACATCTCGGGTTTGATGCCTTTGATAAACATATAATCTTTAAAGGCACTAATGTGATTCAAAGGGTTCTCATGCCCCTTGAACTTTGGGATGCCAGTCAATATTAAGTTGGTTGGCAATTGAGTGCTTACAGCTTCATATTTGCGATTATTTTCCCTGTAGATGTCATATCTCTTGGGGTACATTAGTTGCACCTCCAGGTATTGGATTCGCTTTTCAGCTTCACTAATAAATGGTGGGGGATCGAATTATCGTTGTCCCACAAAGGGTGGACGGTTATCATGCACACTAGCATCACGAATGTCTGCATGAGGAAGCCTAGTTTCTACGACAACAATTTGGCCTTCAATGGCATTAGGCGAGCATAAGCTTGGTCCTGACTTGTTTGGAGACGGATGAGCGCATCTAGGATTAGATCATTACCATTCGGGTTTGGCTCGGCTAGATGAACACTTGCTTGACTAGTTCCCGGCATCTTTAAAACTTGGGCAAGAGACCAATGAAGAATCAAAACATGATCGACCATTCTAGCATACTTACTCAAAAGGACTCGACTTGTAAAGTGGGAGTGTGCCACTGTGCTAAGTGAGTTTTGAAAATGACAAGATTTGAAATGTTTGTCCTAAGAAACCGTAGTGTGGTTGTAGGAGTGACGACTCGAAGTGGATAAAAGACGATTTTGACTAGACATTTGGGCAAAGTTTCGACTCATTTTGCGCTACTTTAGCCAACCTTTGAAAATGCTTTACAATTTTAAAAAGGATTCTTTTTTTATGAAAATTTCGTCATGGTTTTATTTACAAAATGGTTATCATGTATAGGTTATACACATTTATACAGGCATTATAACGGTATGCTGAGTGCATTTAAAATGGTTTTCGCTTAAAGAGTGGGTTGTCATACCAAGCAATCAAACCCGGGTCTGTGGAGAGGTCCCCGCCAAGTAAGGTCGGTTCCTAGTCCATTTCCTCGAGTAGTGAAAGCTCTCGATACCAACATGTGTATGTACCGCGGTATGGTTGACGTCAATCACTATCCATCCATAGCCCAGATAAAAATTTGGACCGTCAAGACGGGACGATTGGTCGAAATGGATTGGGTTGGGCCTAGGAAGTTCGAATAAAATGATCTAAGGTCGAGTAATGAAAACCGACCACTGTCTCATACAAACTATTCCCTAACCTTGTTCAATTTTCACCCTGGGTAACACGTAAGTGTAAATTCCCCAGCGGAGTCGCTAAACTGTGGTACACAGGGGTAACACAGAGGGGCGTGTTTGGGAGGACAAGCGTAAAAATACGCATTGTGGAGTCGCCTCCAATTTTTATGGGAAATTGGAACCGTTCGAATACTTTATGCCATGTCAGGACACAAGGTGATGACATGAACACTAAGAACTCGTGACCCTTAGCATTCTATGTCTAGAATGACTCTCGTGGATGCAAATGAACACATATGTTCACAGAGATCTGGAGTAAGGGGTGGGGATAAGTATTATGAAGCTCTTTAATCGAACACCTAATCCCGCCCGCCTCGATAGCGGCCTCTACTAATAATTAAGGAAATCGTTCGTATTTGATATGTATCGATTATATGCATGCAATGCAACATCCAACATTTTAATCCTAGCAAGGAATTAGACTACGTCGGTGAACATGTAATTAGCACTCAATTATGTCAAAATTGGGGATTTAGAATTAATTATATCTGAGAGAGAAGCAAAATCATACAATTACAATGACTAAATAAGATGACAAAGGATTATGGGATACACGTCAGAATTATATTCAAAACGAAGATTTGAAGAAAAAGAAAAGATTTGAAAACTAACAGACAGTTTAGAAGGGATATTACGACTAATAGTTACTTAATTACATAATTAAACCTACGTCAAAGCGAGAAAGGAAGTTCAGGGACATAAGTCTACCCACAACAGGCGCAGCAACAGTTGCGTCCTCTTGAAGAGGCGCATGGCTCATTGCATCTGTTCTTGAGCTGAATTCTGACTGTGAAGTCAAAATCGCGAGTAGTTAACAATTTTTTGTACATTTACAGTTGATCATTGACCTATAACTCGAGTAGAAGTGGTTTAACATATTAATTACACTACAATTTGTATCAATAATGAATTCTAGACACTTGATATGAACAAATCGAATCTCCAAGACCTAATTTTGATTTAAAGACGAAAACTCGCTAATATCAAATTATTAGGAATTCAAGTCAAGAATAAACCGTTTTATATGAAAGATTATGTTGAAACATGGTTTATGTACGAAGAAAAGGAAATAAGAAAAAGAACAAAATCGCAAGAACCAAAGGAAGAAGAAGAACAGCAGGCGCAGAGCAGCCTCTGGAAGAGGCGCTGCATGCGCTGCGATCCTTCCAAGAGGCGCAGCTTTTACTGCGTTCTTCTCGACGGCTGATGACTGTTAAAAAGGTTTTGTAAAAAGTTTTTGTTTTGACGATCGATTTTGAATTTACTTCTGACGTGAATCTTACATTAATTGAGCGAAAAAATAAATAATACAAATAAAAGATGGGATTTACACCCTCAGACTTACATGTTTGACGAAACAAGATTAACTAAGTTAACGTTTAGTGATTGCTCGACTCGAATGTAGGTAGAAAGTGCCCTCGTTAGAAGATTTAAGTTGATTAAATTAGTTGATTGTATAGTGGTCAAATTTGGTCGGTCATGCAACGAGACGGGTACTCAGAAGGATCGGAGCTTACGTAGTCGATTGATCAAGCACGTAGGTGTCGAAAGCTTAGAGCAAAGTCTAGAATTCAAAGATAGAAGAGAAGGGCGAAACACTCGCGTGCCAAAAAAGTGAGATCAGAGGTCTCCTTTGAAGAGTTTTGGAATAACTCAAACTTATCATGAAAATATTCTGAAAATGGAGAAAACAATTGTATATGGGGCGCAGCAGGAGCTCCGATCCTCCAAAGGGACGCAGCACCTGCTGCGTTATTTCCCAAGAGGTTTCCTTCTCCGGAAGAAAAATTTACACGTTTCTATCATGAAATTGCGGTAGATCTATACTTCCTTTTAAAAATATACGAGATATATTTTACCAAAAAATATAGAATTTGAAGGTGTAATAAATATCCAGAATATTCTAGAGCGTTCCAACTCGGCATTTTAAACGGTTTCTAGAAAATGAAGCGGTTTTAGACTCGAACTCCAAATGAACTCTAATGACTGTCAAAACGACCGTATCGGTGCGTAGATGACGACCAAGGGGTAGACACAAGTGTTTGAGCTATCACTTGACGATAAACTTACGAACTGTCGTAAATCGTTTCGCATACCAAACATGCGGCCCAACCATCACTGGGTGGTTGGCGGAAGGTGTAGAACTGAGGTATGTACAATGAGCTGATGGGTTATGGAAGGGATTAGTGAGGTAAAGGAATATAAGTAGCTAGTTGAAAAGAATGTAATTTAGATATTATTTTAGAGCTTATGAGACGAGAAGTTATTTGAGAACATATGAGTAGGAATGGATTAGATTACGAATGTGGTAATTGTGTAAAGGGTATGATTATCGGAAAGGGTGTGATATTGAAAAGGGTTATGGTGAGATGAGAATGAAAGGAAGTTATGTTCGGAGTACTAGACTAGATGTTAGCTATTGGTTCATGTAGAAGCTATTGAGTGCGTGTATTGTTGTAAGTGGTAATTAAATTTTGGTATGGTCTCAAGCTGTTGAGGTACTAGTTTGTGAGATACAGTAAAGGACGTTCGATAATTCGAGATTGGGTTTAGTAAATGATCGTATTGTGAGAAGTTCTCTTAGTGGGTTGTTGACTAGTATATATCGTTTAACGTGACAATATTGTGTGTGATTTTATAGTGATAATAATAATAATGATTATAAGTTCTTGTCATTTGACATCTGAAGTGATGAAATTGCATAATTGATATATTAAAGTGTGTTGTTGTGATTAATTGTTGTAAGTGTGCTATTTGTTCATTTATTGGGGAGCGGTTATTGGGTGAAATTTCAATTTGGTTAGAAAGTTGGATGTCATATGAGCCCATGATGAAAGAATAGATGGTAATGAATATGGTGTGTTGGTAGCATTTGATTAATGGTAGAGGGGAATAGTATTGTAATAGGTCGATATGTTGAGGCATGATGGGGTGGTAATCTATATGGTTGGATGTGGTGGCATTCTCGATGGTTATAGTTAAGTATGAGGATTCATTTGGTAAGAATATATGAGTGGAGTGTTCATAATTGTGTATTCTTGAATTGTTTGGTGAATTAAATTTTAAATAGATATTATATTTGAGATTATAGTAATGATGTATTATAAATGGGGGGTATGATATGGTATTAGCTTTAATTAATTAATGTATTGTCTTGAAGGACATAGAAGGGAATATATGTCGTTGTGTTAACTGTGAATATGGTGTGAAATGTGTTGTAAGGAGATTTAGCTGCTATTTTTAAGGTATCATGGTAGAGCGACAGTGGTATAAAAATAATGTATTATGAAGATAAAGGCGTTTGATAAGTGTAAATTTGATTTGTATATTGCGAGGATGTTTATATGACATTGTATTGTAAGTATTGATTGGATGTAGTGTGTGGGTGTATACTGTGTTAGTAAAATTATGACAATTAGATGATATTAGATCATGGGTGTAATTGGGTTGATTGGTAACTATTTCAAATATCACTTGGCCGAACTTCGAGGATGACGTTCGGTTTTAAGGGGGATGAGATGTAATATCCCGCCTTCTTAGTACCTTGTCAACAAAGCTAGGTATGCATATATAATTTGGTTTCGATTTGGTTGACTGTCAAGTAACTTAGGAGTAGGAATCGATTTTGAGGTAATCCCATAGGAGGAGTTTAAGGAGAGTAGATTTTAATACCCCTTAATTTATAGGAATGAAAGCTATGTTAAGTTGTATAAGTCTTGCAATATTGTCTCATGAATTTTTCGGTGTGTCTAATTTGTCTTGCGTAACGAGGTTTACTGACTGTCTATAGTCATATGTGAGTATGGGTGTAGGCTGTGTCTAATGAGGCTATCTAACGAGGTTGTCGAACGACATAGGGTTATTGTCGATCGACAAGGTGTTGTGGTCGATCGACAAGGCAAGTTTGGAGTAGTGGCTGTGTCGATTGGGGTATGTCGATCGACATAGTGTTTGTGTCGATCGACATTATGTGTGTGTCGATCAACATGATGTGTGTGTCGATCGACAATGTCAACGGGTATGGATAGAATTGTTTGTATGTAACCCTAGACTTAATACTATATTTTCTAACTACCTTATATGTAACCCTAAAACTATATATACCCATATCTTATGTCAGTGAACACTTTTATTCATCCTTCTATTCCTAAACCTAAAACTCAATTATAGAGGAGAGGGAGATTGCAAGTGATTTGGGAATTATGGTTCTATTCTTCAAATTTTAGCCTTTCCATTATAAGTTCTTGTTCCTTATTTCTTATCACTAATCTACCTAGTAACCATGATAATTAGTACGATGTAATCCTAGACTAAATGTAACACCCGGAAATGTACCCTATTTTTATAGTGAAAATATTTTACGGATACTTTTCAGTGAATTTAAGTTTTAATTTAGAATTTAATGTTTCGAGTCGAATTTAGAATTTCCGAGTTCGTATTTGGAATTTCCGCGAGTTTTCAAGTAAAACCCGTCTTGAGCCGCCTTTGACTTTTCTTGACTTTTGAGCCGTCTTTGACTTTCGTTGACTTTTTTCTTCATATACTCCCTTTAACCTAATTTTTCCTCACAATTCATTTCTTTCTTCTTCACTAAGAAACACCATAAAACCTTGCCTCCATAATCTTTCCGATCTTAAAATCATCGTAGCTCATTCATTCTTTGTTCAAATTCACGTAAGTTCGTCTTATTCTTCCCCTCTTAGCTTCCTCTATCCGTATTGATAATAAAATTACCGTCTTTCTCGCTTTTTAAATTATCCGTCTTTCTCCAGGTGAATGATATTCATCTTTTATTATCTAATTGTTTGTAGGTGGAGACTAGGAAAGCTTAGTAACCGTTTAAAGACGTAAAGGTAACGGTGAAGGGTTACTCGATATCATTTACGTGTTTTACATGCTTATATGCTAGAAATCGTATTAGAATACGATTAGTAAGTTTAGGAATCATGTTATGGATGATGATTGTTGTTATTTGATGATTGTTGATGATGAATATTGATTGTTGATAGTTATTAGAAATGGATTATGAGAATTGGAAATGATAGGATTGATTTTTGTTGAAGGCTCTCGGGTGAATTGGAGACACATCTCACGGTCGTGAAATACAAGTCACGGTCGTGACTTGTGCAGTTTCACTGCACTGACCCCTTTTCGTAGAATGCTCATATCTCCTTCGTTACTTGCTTGTTTTAGGCTTGTGACCATTCGTTGGAACCGTAAGAGGATAAGCTATCACCGCAACTTGTAATTTATGCATTTACATATTTAGAACTCTAGTTATGACAGTTTGAAGTGGACCCTTGTTTTAGTTAGTTTCCAAACTTGTTGTTTTGGAGAGGTATCTATGTTTTTATTCATTATGCTTCATAAACTTGTTCTAATGCTTATGTATCATGTATTGACTCATTTGTATCATAGTTAAACTTATATAATTCCCTATTCTCATGTTTTTGTGACGGTTTTTGGTATGTCCCACTTTGAGTCGGTTTTTACAAATGTTACGGTTTGAGCACTATTTTGTTATGTGCTTTGTACTCTCATTCCCTTTGGCTACCTCCACGTTCGTAAGGCTGGAATGTCGGAACGGGGATGTATCCTACTGCTTAATTGCATGTGTTAGTGGGCATACGACGACGTTGTTGGGAAT